>VZRW01006048.1:284712-297065 GCA_013398125.1 Aegotheles bennettii | reverse complement strand
CGCACCGGGACCCCCGACCCGCACCGGGACCCCGGACTCGATCCCACACCGGCACCCCCAATCCCGCACCGGGACCCTGGACCCGCACCGGGACCCCCGATCCCGCACCGGCACCGGGACCCGCACCGGGACCCCCGGACCCGCTCCCCCGGACCCGATCCCGCACCGGGACCCGCTCCCGCACGGGGACCCCGGACCCGCACCGGCATCCCACACCCGCTCTCGCCCCACTGCCCCGGCCCCGCTGGGACCTGCTCGCTTTGCCTCCGCAGAGGGCAGGTTGAGACAGAAGCACCAGGAGAAGCAAAAAAAGGGGTCAAGATCTGGGCATTGAACCCCTCCTCCGTGCAGCACGGACAGGGGCTGCTTGCACCCCAACCCCAGGACACCCATCCAGCCCCTAGGGGCTCGCCCCGAAGCCAGCACTGCAAGTTAAACCCAAAGCACCCACCTGGCAGACAGGAGCCAAGACACAGCACCCGGCAGGTGAATCCAGGCAACATAAGCAAAAAATAGAGAGTGTGATGGATTTTATAAAATCAAAAGGATCTTTGGGGTTTTTTTCAAAACTCTTTATTAGTACCTATTTAACTGGAATGGAAATACTGGTTACAGTTAGCAGCTCTCACTGCAGATACAACACTACTGGGAAGTTTAATTAAGGACTGACAGAACTGACTCACCCGCTTTCCCTAGAAAATGGAATTACACTAAAACAGCCCATGACGTAAGATTAAATTAAGCAGATTATTTTTAAAAGGCATCATTTAGTGCATGTGTAAGGTATCTATATAATGGTTCCTCACAATCAGCCATCTGTAGGAACTTTGTTGTTTCATCGACCAGAAGCTGAATTCTAATAGAAACCAGGAATTGATGTTTAGATGCCTTCATACCTACACGAAGAACATGAACCTCAGCTCCTGTGTCTGTTCAGTACGCACTGCCTCGGGCCTCAAACCTTTCTGTGCTCAGAGAGTGTGAACCAAACCAGAACCATCTGCAGGTCCCACAAGCACAGGCACCCCCAGAGCACTCTGGTGTCAGCAGCAAACATCCCCCATCACCTCTGAGCACTTTAAGTCGAAGTCTCCTAGAAAGATGCTTCAGATAACAAAGATAACTGGGCAGTGTTAGTGACAACCCTTACAAACGTGTATGTTCCAGTTCTCTCCCAGTGTTATCCCAGTTCTTGCGTGGACTGACCCACTGCAAGCAATCCCATTCAAACCATCACGACCTGACCATGCCTAGGATGTGACAGAGCAGCCCTGCTGACACTGAGCAGATTTCTCTCCTCAGCCGTGGCACAAATAAGCTTTTCTGTGCTACCCATTAACCAGCTGTGACCCATGACCTTTTCCTGCTAATAAGGAAGAGCCAGTTTCCACTCGGAATGAAGTTTCATGTAGTCATTCTTCAGTTCCAAACCAAAACATGGGAAAATGCCTTCCCTCTGCAAAAAGCAGAACAAGAGCAGATAGTGTTGTGGCCTCAATATGAATAAAATTTCCTTCCCTGGGGCAGAGAGCTAGCGTGGTAATTAATTATACTTTCTCCAAGAGTCAGACAGAAGATGAAAATCAGAAGCAGCGTTTTTGGTAACTGGAGGGAAGGACAAGGGTGCAGCTCGTGGTGTTTCTGTCCTCCTGTACAGCTTCATCACATCAAGAAAGAAAACTCAGCCATGTCCAGGCTGCTCCAGCCAACCCCACAGTTACACGCTGTATTTTCTCCTCTTGTAGTCTCCGATTAGTTTGCCAGTATTAGTCTGTTTCTTGTACAGAAACTACAAAATGGTTTGAGGCAAAGGAAGTGCTTTTTTATAGGACTTCTAGAACACCCTTACAATAAACACCTCTCTCAGTCTGGACCATCCTTTACCTGAACAATCACCATAACCACAAGTTACCAGATACAGAACTTCCAATTCTGCGCAAAGCTGCATCAAGGAGCTCACCTCTATCCCCTAGGGGCTCTGGATTCCGGCATAATTACCAGTATTTGCAACAACAAGGATATCGATAATTAGAAGCATATCCAAGGAGTTACTGGCAGAACTCATTCTACTAATGCTCAAAAGATAAATAACTTAATGGCATAATTTCTAACCTTGAGCCATATAATATGTTTATACAATACTTGTTCATAGACTAATCCAGCAGCATTTATTTGCACTTCCTTCTACCCCAGAGCAATGGGAAAAGGCTCAGGGTCTGAACTTTCACAGGTATTTTCAAATGCAGCCAAACTAATTAAAGTTGTGGATTTTACAGGTCTTCCTGACATGCTCCTTTTGGAAATATGGAACCGTTTTCCAGGGCGTGAACATTCTGGGTGATAACACTGACAAACTGAGACTTCTAGAGGTTTCGAAAACCATTTAAAAACATTTTAAAACTTCCTTTACGTCTACAAGAGTAAGGGGCAGTGTAGTGATGCTACAGGGATCCAAACTGCTTTAGGCCTGCAGTGAATGCAAGTGGAGAAAAACTGCTCATCAGTATTTCCTGAGGCATTCAGCAGACTGCTGAAGAACAACATTTATGGATTAACCACCACAAACTGAACTGGAAGCACTAGGAATCTAACCCACGTGCCAGGTAGTGTGAGCAGTAACCTGAAAATCCAGAATGTGAATCCAGCTCTTGATAGTTCAGCTATAAAAGTGTTTTCTTCCACCCTTGTAGTCACACAAGGCATCTACTTCTCCTGCACGAGCGTGAAGCCACAAGAAGAGACAATGACTGAGACAGACATGAGTTCTGTGCCCCCAGAGTTCTGCAGACTCCAGCATTCAGGCAGTTTAATGGTAGCATACTACTGACTCCTGAGAGTACACAAATACTCAACACATCCATTTTCAGGACACACAGTTACCTTTACAAACAGTGTTAACACTTCTTAACTCAAGTAGAGGTCACATCTTCAGATGCTAATGCTACTGAGAAATCTGGAAACCTTGGCACAGCGAGAGCCAAAAATAATTCCATTAAAACAGTTTGGTCTGCTGTTCTCGAGTTACACGTTTTAAACACCAAAATGAACCAAGAATCATCCTTATGAAGTCCTTACAGAACAATGCCAGAGCAAGATCTAGTTGCTTTTACAAAATAATTTAATATTAAGTACTTGAGTAAAGTATTGACAAGCTTACTGCAAAGTGTTAGACTAAATTTCAAACTATGTATATGCCAAAAGAATACGGCCATTCATTCCTGGTCAGTAGTTCTGTTTCATCTCCCTGCCACAGCAGCAAGACAGTTACTTCTTCTCTTGGCTCCTGCTGAAACCCAGAACTCTCATCTGCGTTTGCAGTAGATCCAGTTTTTGGTACTCGTAATATTATCTGGGGAAGAAGTGTTAAGTTAAATACTATCAGTAAAGTGGCACATTCTCAAGTGTAAGAGAAAGCTCATTGATCTGACAAGCTGTTCAGATGCTCAACAGATAGCTCTGCTATCACTTGTTCAGAGGAATCCTAATCTTGCAGGTCAATTGCTAGTGAGGAAAGAACAAGTTTTGAGTGTGTGTACACTCCTAACGAAGAAGAGCATAAACTGGAAGACTCCTTGGGCAGAGATTAAAACATCCAGCATAAAAGACCCCAACACCACCTCTTAGCAGTCTAATTCCCTGGTTCCCAGACTCCTCTAGAAAAGCATAAGCAAACCCAAACTTCTGTTCTGATAACACCACTTGCTGATTTCTGAGATCCACTCGCCTACCAAGGACAACCTACATTCTGTATTACCACGGTTCTCCTGGGCACCTGACTTGTTCCTTGATCTATACAAAAGAATCAGATGATTGCCATTAATTAACACAGACACACACTTCAAGGTAATTCCCACAGTTCTAGATGCTGTAGGTACTCCATCTGCAATAAAGTAGATAAGTGTATAGACCTAGGAGACTGCAATTCCAGGGAAAATGTGTGTACAGTCAGTATTTTCAAAAGCTATCGTGCTTATGTGGTATTTCTGTATTGCATTAAACCAGCATAAATGACAAATAAAACTCGCAGAACACTCGCAGTCGTTGTCTGTAAAGAACGACTTTAAACTTAGGAAGGCATATGCCATCCAGTGGCACACTGAGAAACTGCAAGAGAGATCAAAAGGGGAGGGGATTTTACTTCTATGACAGTGATGATGATTTTGTACACAGATCTCATTTTTGTTCAACAGAAATCTAGGAAGTGAAGAAAGGAGCTTCCCCTAAATTAAGGGTCTTGGGAGAAAAGAACAGCAACCTTCAGAGAAAAACTGGTAATCTTTAAAGAAAAACATACCCTATTACATGAACTACTTCCAGGGGGGGAAATACTGGATGTTAAAGAGCTGAGTTTAGCTGAGCAAGATACAAAACCCCCCGATGGCTGCAAGCTGAAGTCAGACATATCCACCCTAGAAACTGGGCACAGGGTAACAATTCACTAAACAAGTCGGTGTCTTTCCTAGGGAGTCTCCATAGCAGCACTGAAACTCACAGCTGTGTTCAGGAGTGACTGGAGGAGGTGCAGATACTCTCACAGTTACCCAGTAGCACCTCCTGGCCTGAATGCTCCAGCCCATGCAGTGGCTGGAGCGTGTTCATTCCTACACTACAGATCCCTGGAGGAGAGAGCATCAGTGTAGTTTGTTAGTGAGCATTGTTACATGAGAGCACCGGTAAGTCAGGAATTTTAAGTTCTCAGTGTGTTTTACTCTTTAGCCTTGTGATTTTTCCAAATATTCAGACTTCAAAACCAAACCCAAACCCTGTGAACACTCCAACAGCCAGTTACGATGCACACAGTGAACCAATCTGTGTTACCTTCAGGGACTCCTTTGGGAAGGTGGAACACTTTTCTCTTAGCAGGAGTTCGTTGACGCCTGGAAGACCTCTGGCAGGGTGAAGTTCTGACAATGTAGCAGATTTCTTGTCTGCTGCACAGAGGCTGAAAAGATTAATGACATGTCATTCACACAGCTATTTCCATTGAAGAAAGAGTCTTCTTTCTTTTAAGGAAATTAGAGGTGCAGCTTTCAAGGGATGTCATTAGGAAACATTTAAGATTACTTGTGTACACTTCATGCTCTATCAGAAAGGGTGATAGAAAGCTTCAAAGCTTCAACATTCTCTTCAGCTGTTCATAAGACTAAGGCTTAAATATATAATACATTACATATTAGCGTGCCCAGACTGAATTTAAAGAGTGCAATAAAATTAGAACCTGAGAAGTATTCTTTTCTTCTGGACTTAGAGGAACGATTTCTTTCTCTGGGCTCAGAGATGCAGGAACAATTTCTTCCGAATTTACATATGGACCTGTGGTATTCAGGAGCAGGTCTTCCCCAGGTGAGGCTTTGCACACTGGTGACAAGCTAAGCTACAGCTCCGTCAAAACACAAAACATACAGCAATAACTACCCAACTAAATAACAGACAGCAATTCAAACTGGCCAACACTTGCTGGCTCACAAAAAAGGTGTTCTGTTGCTTCAAAAACATGATTTAGGGCTCCAGTGATTCCTGTCTTCAGCCTCCAACAAGACCCTGATGTTCTCTGCTTGTTAATCTGGTACCATAAACTCAAGTATGCCTGCAGCAGTATATTGAGTTTTCACCACCAGGAAAGCCCGGGGTGTTTTCCTGCCTAGTAATCTGGTGCAAAATTGAGTCTATTAAAATAGTTCTGCTTTTTCTAAACATGTGTAGTTTGCCAGTTCAGTTGGGAGCTGTGGCATGAAAACTACAGAGACATCACCTCTGTTCCTGTCGAGGGAGGTGGTAGCACTGTGCTGCCCTTACTGACAAAGAATTCAAACTGGCATTTAAATACCAAGTTTGTTTGTATTGAAGCAATAATACAAGTAAGGCTGCTAAGTGCTAGGTTTTACATCAGAAAATGTTGTAAAAATAAAAATCAGATACTGAGGGGGTTGGTTGTAGTTTTCTAACTGTTCAGCTGATTGAATTTAACATGTAGTCTATTGTGCAATTTGTATTGTAGCCTAAGGATAGCCAGAAATGGACAGAAAAGCAATTTGTTTGGTTTTAATAATTAAAAAGAAGTATTAGGATAGACACTCACATTCAGCTCCGCAGGCTGAGCACCACCAAGATTTTTTATGGCTTTATTTTCCTCTGTGATCAGCATAGTAGAACTCATTGGCTAAACAATACCAGAGAATTCAGTATCAGTTTCCAATTCTTTGCTGTTTATTATCAGTCTTGCAGCATTCCCCCAGTACACAGTACTATTTGTAACAACTCCATCCAGAATTACCAATAGTCCTCAGGGTTTAACTACTGAGTTCCTGTCATTCACCTTTTTTTGTGTTAGCTCTCCAAAATCAAGGCAATCAGTTTAGTGCATCACAGAACACACACATTTCGGGTCCCCTTCACAATTTGGGGATAAAACACTTGTCACATTTAGTTCTAACTTTTGTCATGATTCAAACTCTCTCTTCAGTTTTATGCCCTTGCCAATGGGCAGGGCAGAGTGGGAATACTCACCAGCACAGTGCCTGTCCCTCTGGATGGCTGTACTCCTGCTGTCACCCCCACGGGTTTGGCTGAGGTGTGTCCTGGCGCAGTGTGACCAGATGATGATGTACCTCCTTCTTCTAACACACTAGAATTTTTTTCTTTTTTCTTACACTTCAGCCTTTTGGGTTTAGGAGCTTGATTGTCAGGCTAAAGGGCAAACCAATTACATTTTGTATTATAAAGGATCTCTGTAAGTGTGGCAAGCACTAATAACCAGTCCCACTGTCATACTCGAGCTCTACACAACTGACTGGGTACCACTGGCACAGTCAGTCTGAAAACCAGTGAGCTTAGGGGGCACCCATGGCTATGGCCACTACCCAGAGGTAGAGGCCAATTACATCCTCACTCTCTGCCCTCCTCTGCAGGCACCCCCTTCAAGGGAACTACTCCTAGGTGGGGTCTTCCCCCTGCACAAGGAAGGAGCAAGTCATCTATGTTACAACCTGGCTGATTCATTAAGGATCTTTCACCTTTCTGTCCGGTCCTAATGGTGAAGAACAGCGCATATCAGTTTTTAGGTCTGGAGTTCTCTCTCTTGCAGCTGTAATTTTACAGACTTTTTTTCCTGTGATAGATTTCCAACAAATTAATTAACTTTGAGACAAAGACCACAGCTCCTCTCCAACCCATGTCTTACAGGATGGTTTTCAAAGAGGGATCATCCCAAAGTCACCCATGTAAACACACTTCCTCCCTTCAATATAATCCTCATCTCCCTCTCCCTGCCAACACAGCTGCTTTACTCCTCTCCCTTTCCTTGAGGGAACAAGGTTGCTTATTAATCTTATGTTCACCTGGCTATTTACTGCTAGACATAAATACTGTGGGAGCTGAGGAATTGCATAATCACAGCAGTCTTTGCCAGTGGCAACTTCTGCTGCTATTACAGTCCAAATTAAGCAGGGGAAAATTATGTGGTACCTGGGCCACAGCCAGAATTGCATCAGTCACAGTTCAGAACTGTAGTTACATGAGGGACTCCTAATGCTATTTGTGAAGCTGATATGAACTAAGTTCAAGCAAGCAGCATGACACAAACAGTTCTGTTCCTGGGTGAGTTAAAAAGAAATGCCAGTTTTCATTGAGCTGCACAGGTGATTAAATTGAAAGATACAGGGTTTAGGGTTTTGGGGCTTTTTTGTTCTCCTCCTAACAACTTAATTAGAACCAAGATTTTCAGTTCACACTTTCCCTTCTAGACACATTTAAGCTTAGCCTGTGCCAAGGGCACAAATGACTCAGTGGAAGCCTGGTTCTGATATTCTGCCATCATTGAAGTTTGATTAGACTATCGTGTTCTCTCACAGCTAGTACAACTGCTTCAGGTTGTATTTTACCTGAAAGAGTAGCTGAAACATGTACTGCTGAAGAACTGTAATTGAAATTTGATGGTTTCTTTCTAGGAGAGGAAGGAGAAAAAAAAAGTGAACAACTATTCTGAATGAATGTTAGCATTCAAAAAAACCCCAACAATGCATGAGAAAAACATAGGAAATACAGACTGAGTGAGAAGGGGTAAAGCTTATTTTTAAAAATAATATTGTTACTGAGTTACTTGATAGTTTATCATCAAGCCACACAGCTTACTCTGAAGATACTTGCAATTTAAGACCCACAGAAGATATTCACCTAAAGCACTCAGCACTGAAGCACACTAGGACACAACATATTTAAGGAGGATGCAGGGGAAATTCACAAGAAAATTGAATTGTGTAGAGATCTGTAACACTGTAAGGCTGGTATAAAGGATTTCGGGAAATATCTGCAGGTACTCCTGGAAACAGCAGCACAAGGGTTAACAGAAAGGATACTGTTCCTAGGAGAACACTCATGTTACTGAGATTCGTATGTCAGGACCTGAAGGTGGCACTGTGACAAGGCCAAGGACAGCAGATGTAGTGAAGCCCTGCACTGCGATGATAAAGCCAGAACACAGATGACTTGTCAAGAGAAAACCTGGCACCCTCACAACAGGAGGGCAGCAGGAGAGCTGAGGGACAGCATACACACCACTCCACTTCCTGGTGGACATGTGTTCCAAGTGAGAAACAACTGACAGTGGGCAGCAACCTGGCCCAAGATCTATGAAGGCTGAAGTCAGCAAGATTCTGAGGCAAAGGAGTGCCCCATGACAGCTGATGATTCCTCAAGACCATAAAAGATCTCCCCGAAACTTAATTTTGTCCTGGGCAAGCACAGAACATGAGAGACTTAGCCAGGACTTGACAGCAGATGCCCCTCATACCCTGGCACAGCACAGACCGCCTGAGCACCCACATCTTGCTGCGTGGCACTGACTGAACTCTAAATGCAATTGGATAAAAACAATTTATTTAGGGCTTTTGTAAATAAATGTTACCATCCCCTTCCATAAAATCCTTCACTGAGTTTTCTAACATTGATTACAGCTGCAAGACCAAAATAAAAGTCTGTAAGGCAAACTCTTACCTGACTCAATTCACTAATTCCAAAGTTATTGAGGACACAGGTGGCTGAAACTCAGCAGAATTGTTTGCAGGATCAGAGGCTTATTCATACTGGCCTTTCTTTTAGATACCATTTAAAAGAGAATAACCTGAACATTTAGGTGCATCAAAGAGTCTGTTTTGCAGATTACCTTCTAGTGTATTGGTCTTGAAAGTCCTCTGGCACAGGTTCTGAAAAACATAAAAGCTAAACTTTAAAAGAAAAAGCTACAGAGAGCAGACAATGTTTTAGTGCACACTGAATTACAAAGCCAAATATTAGAAGCAAACAGAGAGCACTGATAGGGAGCTGTTCCCCACTATGCAGACATGCCTTAAGTGAAACAACCATTACATATTTCATACAGGTTCCTTGCACCAGAGTGAAATTTGTTTATGTATCTATTCTTACGTAGTGTAGAAAAGAATTACCTAATATTGCTGAAAGATTTGAGATCTGTGGTATCTTATCTATGGCTACTGCTTTGCTGGAGTCCAGGAGAGTAGAGTTCTTGTACTTGTTAGTGTCCACAGGGTAAAAATCACTTCTTTCTGGGCATAAGAGATACAAGCACAAGCTTCTTATGCTGAAATTCATTGAGTTATGAAATTTGTGCCCAAACTGAAAGCAATCCCATTTGCAAGACAGGACCTTTAAAGCAAGATGAAAGCATTGCCTTGGCTCAAACAGTCTCAGGAAATTTTGGGAGGAATTTGACTCAAAGCAGATTTGTTGGTCACCTCCAATAAACAGCTTGTGTCAACAGCAAATACTTCCAGCTTACAGCACGATTCAGATCACACCAGGACCTGATTCCCACTGATTCAGCCAAGATCTGACCTGGCAAGTCACACTACACTAGATTTTCCATTTCAGACAGCCCCCCCTGCATTTTCTGTATCAAATAAAGTTAAAAAATCCAGGAGTCTCACCTGAAGCATCATCTCTGAACATCTCAGGGGATGAGCAACTGCTCAGGCTGTCACTAGTACCCATGTTATAATCTGCAGTTGAATCTATATCTAAACACTCTAGGAGAAAGGTTGAAACACCTGTGGGAAGAGTCATTCCTGTACCTAGAGAAGGAGGGGAAAAAAAGGCAGTTACAAAAAATGGCCATATCATCTTGTACAAACCATGAGGATTTCTTTGTCTGTTTCATTCCTATGATGAGCTAAATATTGCTGTTAGTATCTTACACCAATTCATAACACAGTTAAAGAAACAAGCAAGCAAAGGGCATCCTGAAGCGAAATTTACACTGCCATGAGCCAACAGAAGACACCTTCCTTGGCCAAGACTCACTAGAAATACCTGAGAAATTCAGCCTCTGATAAGGTAATTCTTAGGCAGATTTGTTTGCAGAAGAACTATTTAGGTACAAGCTTATCAAAATGCAGGTTTGAGTAGCTTGAACTCCTGTCAATGACAAAAGCAAGGTGGTTTTCAGCAGGCTGGGCTCAAGGCTGTTGCAGGTCCTGTAGGGCTCCTGCCCTGCCTATGACCCACTCACCTGAACTGAGTCACACCTGGAATAAGGGGCAGAAGTTCAGCCAGTGGTCTCCAAACCCTTACTTTCCAATAGCACACAGCCAGAAGCAACACAAGAACAGGACACCAGTACTTTTATAGAAGTATAATTAAAATTATATAATGAATTTTACATTGTTTTATACAGATATAAAATATATATTTACCAATATAAAGTGTTGCCATTATACTCACTTGAAGTCACTTCAGCATTTTTCAAGTTTTCTTTACTTTCAAAGCTCCTTACGGGCGATTCCTAAAACCAAACAACCAACACAAACAACTTGGGAAAATGGGATATAACAAAGAAATGCAATTAATTGTATTCCTGTATTAGTAGTTACTTAGAAACTCACAAACAATTGCTACGGCCTTTCCTCATTAAGGATAATTAGTAAGGATGTTTTCCCCTGCTACCAATAGCTCAAACAGCTTTTATTCTGGCCAAAGAAAAAGTCACCAAAAACAGGACTAAGCTCAGCCTGAAAAATGTGTGTGTGTGTGTACACAAAACCTGCAGGAAATTCTCCCCGATTAGAAAAAGAATTTAATGTCTCATTTCTTTGGTTTAGCCTCCATAAATCAGTAGTAGATAAAGAGCAAGACAGCATTCTCACCTTCGCTGGTAGAGTGCTTTCTTCTGTTTCCTCTTCATCTTCTCCCAATCCTGTTGCTGCTTTGACATTCACCTGATTGCTGCAGCTGAAGAACAGAGCAAGGCTCAATGCACAGAGCTACACAAAGCCACAAGAACTGCAGAACATCTTTATGGGGTGCCAACAAACAGGCTGACAAACACCAGTTTACTGGTAATTCAGACTCTGTATCTCCACGAGGCATCTTGTGCAGTCAAAGTGATCTAGCCAGGGTTAATAATGGGGTATTTGAGCAAGTTCCACAGACCTTTGCTGGGTCGAAGGGCTCACTTTGGTGATTTCAATATTTTCTTTAATTTTTGGTAGGGTTTTCACACTGGACTTGCCCTTCAGGCCTAGGGAAGAACAAGTATTTATCTCAGTTTTAGTACCAGAATTTCAATGACTATTTCTAACAGAGCACTTTTAGCTCTTTGCCCCCCCACCCTCCATGCCCATAACATTTTTTGACACATCACAAACACTGTAAACCCTGTATTGGCTTTATTATTGTCACCCAAGCTTTTTTTAATATCAACATGACAAAAAAAAATAGACTCCAAGAGACACCTCAGGTGGCTTAGAAAGCTCTTGATTAAAGCAGAAAAAGCCACTTTGGAAGTGACCTTTATTTCAGTTCAAAGTCTAAATCAGTTATTCAATGGGGTTTATTGGTATCATAAGAATTTCTACACAAACTGGTCCTCACTTGTACAGAATCCCAAAGGCCACGTTGACACAATTACTTAGTAATTACTTAGCCTTACATTTAAATTACCAAGGACCAAGGTCTCCCACTCTGGGCTTCCCCATCCCCTTTGCAAACTGCACTGCTCCTGCCAGCCCTCCCAACCTCACACCTCAGAGCACCTGCATTTCTTTAAGGTCTCCAATTCTTGAGCTCCCCTAAACTGCATTCACCAACAGCTGTTCCTCTCCAGGAATACATTCAGGGGATTTTTTAAAGCATCCTCTCAAAGGATATAATCGGGAGGGGAAGGGGGGGGTTACGTTACAGAAGGAAAAACCCTTTTTATTACGAACTAACAGCTAAAAGGGCCCGGTTTGCAGCTCGGGTACCCCAGGCCACACATCACAGGGGCCAACCAACCCTGCCCCGGCCCCGCTGGGCCGGGCACGGAGGCGCCCAAGGCCGCACGGGTGCGGGACCCCCCCCCG
>VZRW01006048.1:231946-283915 GCA_013398125.1 Aegotheles bennettii | reverse complement strand
GGACCAGGAGATGGTGGCATCAGGGATGGCTGCTCCCCCCTAACTCAGCACCAGCCACTGCTCTGGGGCAAAATTCAAGTGCATCATTGCCCATGGATTGTCCTGCCTGGTCCCACTCCTGTCCCCCTGCTGCAGGGTGTGCAGGGGGCTTCAGGTCCCTTCCTTCCACGGGGTTTGGCTGATAAATACAGCGATGGGGTTGGGTTTGTAGCATTCAGCTCTCTATTAAAGCTGTGCAAGTTCTGTTCCTTTTCTTGATCAGACCTCGTGTTTCAGCTTAAGCTTGCAGAGCAGAGGAATCTCACTGCTTCGTTAAAATGGAAAATTTGAGATCATTCTCTGGCATCGCTGGGTTTCCAAGTGAAGGGGGAGATGCACGTGCACACAAGAACTGGAATAGTGGCTGAATGCTTTTAAACTTTATTGTTTTAGACACATAGTCTGAAAAAATACTATGCATTCCCAATTGTCAATTCATATTAAACAAGCATATACATCTGGTTATGTTATTATTGATTTAAATTAAAAAATGAGACCATTACAGAAAGACTGCTGCATCTCCAGAGAACTTTGCAACAATTTTTTTGTAGAAGATTGCTAAAATCAATCTCGGGTTCCAATATTCCTTTGGTTGTTATTTAATTTTACTTAATTTTTTTTTAACAACACATTTAGTATGGGCACGCATCCTGAACGACTTCCTACTGAGTGAGAGGACAGAGTTCTGGAGTAACAACAGGTTTTTATAAAAGAGCTTTTATTGTATGTCAGTCCACAAGAAAATCTTATGAGCAGTTTTGAGAAATGTGACAATTTAATTCTTTACAAAAAGTTTCCATGGATGACTTTCGATATACATGCTAATATACCAAAACGTTAAGAGGTTTAATTACAGTTAGAGTTTTTTTTTACACGTTATATTTTAACCCCTTCACTTTCAGTTGAAAATAGGCAATGCTTATGAAAATGCTTCATTTGTTCGCTGCTTGTCCTTTGCCAAAATACAAAACAAAAAGCTGAAATGAAGTGAAGGGCTTAAAGGGGCTCTAGATGCCTCAGAAAACATTTTATTTTGGAACAATTCCAGGGATCTAAAACTGCTTCCCTTCCAGACCACAAGCATCCAGATTTCTCCAAAAAGAACAACCTCAGCTTCACGGTTGAACAGGAGTAATGATGGTGTAGAAACCACTCAGTGTGCAAAGTACTGATGAATGCTAATTCCGAGAAAAAACAAAAAGATCTAATTCTGCTTTTTTTTTTTTCCACAGACAAAACCAAAGTGAGCTAAAGATACAAAAAGTACGTGGATAGAATTGCCTCCAAATAAAATGCTTTTCCAAACTTTCTGTAAGGCATCAAGAGGTCTTTAAGTAATCTGTTACCATGCAAAAATAGTATATTCTTTCCCAGTTTACATTCATCTTGTAGCAGTTTATTTACACAGAGATCACCAGTTTGTGCTTTTAACACATGGAAAATAAAAAAAACTTCTATAGTTAATTAGTTTCATTCCAGAAGATTAAGTCAGATTATTTTCTGTTATATGCAAGAATTTCATATTCATGGCAGAAATGACACTGGACTGTATTGATGCTGATATATACTTACTAACAGTGAGGACAGATTGCAGAATAGTACCCTATCAATAAACAACTCACCGTCTCTCTCTCACACTTGATGTGCATCAACCTTTTTAACCTGCAAATGTGCCTTTCAGGACAGAACCACGCTGTGTGTTTCCTGCCAGCACGTGGTTAAGGCTGCCTGGTACAGCTTCTCCCACACTCCTGTGTGCCTCTGGCTGTTCCTGTGGCAGAGTGATGTTTTGTCTGTGTGATGTGTCGAGCAAAGAACATAGAACATACATAATGAAGCAATATGCTCTTCCTGGAAAAAATGTGGTTTATTCTGGTTTTTATATATGAGCACTGGAGAGAGCCTTCCAGTGACTCCACAGACATAGCACCAGGCCCAGGAAGAACCTCCCATGGTTAAAATGTCTGAGAATAGCATCCCTCAGCACGCTGACTGCAGTGCCAGCCCTCGGGGAGAGGGTGCAAAACCGCTTTGTCTCACTCGGCTGCTCAGGCAAGGGCGCTTGTGTGCACCAAGCAACAGCCCCAGAGCAACAACAGCCCCAGTGCAGGGGCCTCTGACCAGCACCAGCCCCACCTGCAGCTGCACCCATTTCAGTGGGCTCCCTGTGTTCCTCATTAACTGATTGCAGAATGAACCCCCGGGTGACAGCAATTAGCTCAAACCAATCATCCTGAAGCCATCAGGAGCAGAGCTCTTTGTAGAGCAGGGTGACTTGCATCGCCACTTACACAATGGCACCTGAGTCTTGGCTCCTTTCAATGAGATTAACATTAGAAATTAATTTTGCAATTAGTTATCTTGAGGAAAAAATGGAACTGGTTATTGGACAGCCCCAGGGATCTTTCCTTGGTGGTCGCACAAAGTGTTTCTGTTGAAGAAAGCTCAACGCAAAATGAATATTCCTGGAATTTGTGCCTAGCTCATGTGTCGTGCGTGTGTTCTTTTCAGGTTTTAATCTCTTACAGCATTGTTATGATTATGGTGAGACCTGCAGAGGAAAATCTGATTACACAAGCAAGTATTAATGAGAGCTTTTAGTTTATTCATACAGCTTTTCACAAGTTCTGAAAGAATTCACACTTCTGGTGTGACAACACAGTTTCTCCCAAATTTTGCATCATCCTCATGTGGCCAAGTCTGTATTTTTTCTTATTCTTTTGGTGTTCATATCTTTGGCTCTAGTGCATCTGTGATTTTGCATCAAATACCAAAAGAAGAATACAGATATATTATTCAGCAATATAGGCGTACAAATCACAGCCATCTAAGCTGTGAATAAATTCATATTGGGATCTGCATACAGAGTTTATTTGTCTAGAAATCTGGTAATCTGAAAGCATGTTAGGAGAAAATTAAATGTATGTGGTAGAAAAAGGTCAGTGGCAAGTAGCTTTTCTGCACTGATTTAGATGACTAGTTTTTTGGGGTTTATTTTAAAAGTATGTCACATTGAGACAGGAAATCATATCGACTAATTCTTCATTGCTTTGAAGCATGCATATGCAATGACTGCCTTTTGGCTGATACAGAAAGGAGATGAACTAAACTCCGCAGAGATGAAAACCCAGTATGACTTGACCCAAAGAGCCAGATTTGATACAGTAATTCCTATCGTCTGTAGATGATCATCTGTTGGTGAAAAATGAGTACAACACCATTGGATCACGGTCGCAGAATTCCTTACTCACTCTGGACTGATATGAGTCATTGCACTGGAATCAGATGAGGAATCAGGCACAAGAAGGGATTCAGACAAGTCCTTCCACATGTGATAAATCCAGTTGCTATGTTCCTTACGTGAGCGATGATGTTAGCTGATCCTTTGTATCACTTTGTTCTGACATTACTGCAATAAATCAGTCTTCGTGTAACACTAACTCATTAATTCAATTTATTTAATCTTGAAGCATGCAATGGAATTTCAGAGGGAAAATAAAAGATGATTTAGATTAAAAATTTATTTTTTTAGCTTCAAAAGTCTACAGTGGATTCCAGTTTAAGAGAGAAAATAAGTGTGCTTTCACTGTCCTAGCAAAGACGATCTAGCAGGCACAGCTCCATGCTAGTATGCTCTGGTGCGACAAACAGCAGCTAGTAAAATACACATTATATTTAGGACCCTGTTTAGCAGAAGGAAGCCACCAACAGTCCAAGTATTCAAGCGACTTGACGTTACAGTTTTGTCAGTGTTTTGTACCGTGCTTTATACCAGGAGAGAGCTCTGCAGTTGGTTCCTGTTCCACATGGGACTTGTCCCCTTTCTGATGGCTGCAGCTGGTTGTGAAGTCTAAGGTTTCATCCAGACCACTTGCTCTTTGTTCCCAAGAGGCCACTGGAAGCGATGACAGGAGGAACCAAGGCTTCCAGATGTCTCAACGTAGAGATGTTCTCTCGGCAGGCTTTCCTGCAACCACGTTGAGTGTTTTAACGTCCTGTGACACCTTCCAGCAGCACCGGCTAACCCAGCCTGTCGCCCATCCCCATGGGCTTTCTGGAGCATCCTCCTCTTCCTTGGCCAGCCGAAGGATGCCCTCCACTGCTGGCCTTTCTCCCAAACCCATTTGTTTTGCTAAGCCCCGTTCAGAATTGCAGCTGAGACCCTGTGCTCCGTTTCTTCAGCGCTGTTCCTGGAAGGGAGTTAGTCCAGCTGGACCACGCAGTGTTAGCAGCATGGAAAGGGATAGATTAGGGACCGGGAGCGGGTGGGTTAACGGGAGCTCCCACAGAGCCAGCGATGCTTTTGCAGCCTTCTCAGTTTGAGTAGTTCAGATGTCCATGAGTGCACTGGGCTGAAGGAGGCCCTGGTAGAAAATGCCATGTATAAACGGAGATTGGATGAAAAGGAAACAGAGGGAATTCTATCCTATCACTTCCTAACCTGTTCTGGTAATTTCAAGGGAATATTAATCCCATAGATGCAATATAACAACAGGTCTGTGAAGTACAAACAGCAGGAGAGTCATTCCTGTTCCTGTTCTGGTTGTTAGTTAAGTCATTAATGATTAAATAAAATAAATGTAATTAATGTCCTGGAAAATACAAAAAACCTATCACTTAATATATAAACCAATATCCAGCTTGAAGTTCCAGATCAGGGAAAACAGACTTTCACCATCAATCACTGATTGTTTGAGGTAGACCACATTATTGAATTATCCACAGTTTTAGTTTCTAATGTATTAGGTTATATACAATCAAATATCAACAGACATACCTGAATGTTCCCTATTTTAATTAGAAATGTTTGTCATTATTAATAAGGTAAGTTTCCATAATTTACTTGGTCACAGATTGACATTTCTGTATATTTTGTGGCAATTTAGCATAATTCTTAGTAGTACCCTACTGTGTATATGGAGTAAAAAATAAACTGTCTCACACCTGATGGAAAAAAGAAGGAAAATTATGGTTAGTGGTGAAATCCTAGAACAATGCAAGGCTCAAATGTAAGATTCAGATGCTTATCCATTTCAGCTGTGTCATTCTGGCTCTGTACTTTTGAGTATTATTCTAATATTGCTATGAAGTCCATTATTCAGAACATTCTTCCTGTGGTTTCAGATGGAGATGCTCGAATATAGCTCTTCTATTTGTTTTTTGAAGTAATCTCTTAGTTCTGGTCTCTTAGCCTTTAACGTTGGTGTCAACAAACCGTTTTGTACCGAGAACATGTCAGAGTGAATGTAAATGGCCTTGACCTAAAACAAAAAAGGGACACATTTATAGCAAAAATCAGAGGCCCCACACTCAATAAGCACCACTCTTCTCTGTGTGAAGCCAAGACACAGCGAGGCAGAGCACAAGGGACAGTGCCACCATATGCAACAGCATAACTATGGGGTTTCACATGGTTGAAAGGGTGGGGAAGGGGGAGGGAAGGGGGAGGGAAGGAAGGAGGGAGGGCAGGGAATCATGCTGAGAAACATCATCTTAACCAAACTGCAGCAGAAAGTGACCAACACTAATTCAATCTTGCAAAATTATCGTGAAGCTTTGCAGGCACAGAGCACGTACATGATGATCGTTGTTAAAGCAGCATTGATGGTGTTTTACTAGCTAATTAAAATGCTATAAAATCATTCATCCTAGGCAAACGGGATTTTCCAAGGCTGCCCTTGTTAGCTGAGCACCGCCGGGAGCCTGGCAGCACAGATGGGAGCCAGCTCTTCCTTCCAGTGCGTCGGTGGGAGTGCTGGTGTGGGAGGAAGCAGAAAACTGCTGCATGAGTGGTCATAGCCCACCGAGTGAAGCCAAAATTCCCCAGCCATCTGCTGCCTTCGTGATTCCCCAAACCAGACTGGTTTGCGTTTTGTTAGACTGGGAGTTGCAGGAATATAGCCTGGGATTAAATTCCCATTAGATATGGGATTAATTTTCCCCCTGTAAGCGTGGTGGTACAGTTCCTGCACAAAATCAGTGTCCTGCTTTGCTGCACGGGCTGGCAGAACCTGCACCCTTGAAGCTGGTGGTGACAGAGCCCGAGCTGTCATTTCCAGGCCAGAGGTCCACGCTCAGGCTTCTGGCACCGAGACAAGGATGGGGATGGTGAAGAGTGGCTCCTCCATGCACAGGCTCCTCCGTCCCATCCCACAAGAGCAATAGCCGTAATATCTGGCTCAAAGTTTGCTTTGAAGATTACATATTGCAACAGAGATGGAATTTTGAAGCCCTTTAGTTTTGAAATGTGAAACATTTATTCTTAATTTTTAGAAAGATGGCAAGGCTTTCCTCACTATCTTATTATAAACTGCCAATTACAGCTAGAATAGATTATTTGAGGATATTTCATACTGCGAAGACTGTGGCAGGAGCAAACCAGCCTTATTACCACGGACAATTATGTGCATTACAAATTGTGCTTTATATTGAATTTAATTTTAAAATTAATTTCTTTTTACTATCATTTCATTTGCATATGTAACTGAGAAATGAATAACAAGATTATGTTTAATGGCGCTTCTGCTGCACTTGGATATGGTGAATTACTCCTTAGAATTACCACCCAAAACCAGGCTAAACGAAAGCAAAAAGCCCTTGCTAATTATATGTAATGAATAAGATATTCATTATTTTAACAGAAATAAACATTTGACATTTGCAAATGTGGTGAATTTTTTTTTTACTGTGCTTTTAATGCTATGTAATCCATGGTTGATTTCAGATCTCTTATTCTGAATTGGTTGTAGCTCTGTTGTAGAAATATTTACACAAGCACCAGAAAAGAATTAGTGCACAGGCTGAAAATAAATAAACCAGCTATAAGAATGGTAATTAGTGACCCAGTTTCTTAGCAGTGCTTTCAGTGGCAGAGCATCAGAGTCCTACAGATACTTACCTTGACCCCTGGTTGTCAGACTGGAGATTATCCATGTCCTTGGATTAGATTTTTTACCTCTGCACCCAAAAGTTTCACTAAATTTAATTCCAATTTCAAGCCTGAGTGGGAGGCAGAATCACAGCGTATGGATTTGTCAAAGGAACAAATACAACGTGCGAGCAGCAAAGCTCTCAGAAACCATTGTGTGCAGCTGCAACGAGGATATGTAGGAACAGAACAATTGCTGACAAATCCCCATTCAATACAGACAGACAAATTGCCTGCCTGACCACACTGAATAATGTATTCATTGTTCCATTTTACCTGCTCAAAGGAATGCAGCCCACTCTCCTTCCCTAACCGGACCATGTCTTCCATTATCGCTTGCTTCAGCTCCTGGGTCAAAACACAAATTCCTCATATCAGAGCCAACCTTACATGCAATTACTGTCATTGTTCATCAAGAAAACATGGTTCTGAGTAAAGTTCAAGTGCTTATTGACAGTTAATATGCAATTAGCAAATATTCTATTAAAGAAACGTTCAAACATTAAACTTCAGTGCAGTGAAGTCAACTCTTTCCTCAGCATGAAGGTAAGTTTATGTTTCCAAACGTATATGATATAGATGCTTAAATTTTCAGTCCTTCAACCATTTGCCAGGTGCAGAATCATTTCCCACAGGCACCAGTGGGATGATTCAGCAGCATCAGTGTTCACTGACGTGATGCAACTCCGTTACTCAGTATTTGAGAGCGTGTGTAAATAAGGCTGAAATCCTCATTTAGGTCATTTAAACAAACACAACCTCTCCTACTGCTGTACAGTTGTTCTCTGCAAGACAGACCCTTTGTCCCCCCCATGGAGGAGTTTCATAGAATCACAGAACTCCAGACTGGTTTGGGTGGGAAGGGACCTTAAAGCCCANGCGAGGGGCAGCCACAGCTTCTCTGGGCACCCTGGGCCAGGCTCTCACCACCCTCACACCAAACAATTTCTCCCTCCCATCCCATCTCCATCTCCCCTCTGGCACTTGGAACCCGTTGCCCCTCGTCCCATCACTCCCTGCCCTTGGCACCAGTCCCTCTCCAGCTTCCCCGGAGCCCCTTCAGGCACTGGAAGGTGCTCCAAGGTCTCCCCAGTGCCTTCTCTTCTCCAGGCTGAACACCCCCAACTCTCTCAGCCTGTCCCCAGAGCAGAGCTGCTCCAGCCCTTGCAGCATCTCCGTGGCCTCCTCTGGACTCTCTCCAACAGCTCCATGTCCTTCCTCCATGTTGGGGACCCCAGAGCTGGAGTTTGTCACTGAGATCATTATTAAATGGACACCTACTCTCACTAGATCATGCAACAGTGAAAAATGTGTGTCCTGCAGAAAGTTAGAAAGACAAACCTTATTTTTACAGAGTTCTGCATATGTTCCATCAAACCCTCTTTTCTTTGCCCAGCCTGGCATAACTTCGGAATCAGGCACCACAATTCCCACCAGAAAGGCCTGTAGGTGAAGGAGAAGGGGAGTTGAAGAGCTGAACAACATTTAAGGCCCTACACTGAACACACACGCTGGGTGAATTTGCTGTGTGTTTATCAGTTCTTGTATATTTATGGCAATAATTTGCTCCCATGCCATAGCAAAGGACATTTTGGTGTCTGTACCCCTTCCTGAGATAAAATGGTTCTCCGTGACTGTTCCTGCATTTGCCAAAAATTTTAGCAGCTTCAGTTGGGTTTGGATATTAATTAAATTACTTGTATTTTGCGTAAGTCGGAGCCAAACACAGCCTACACCATTTGTACTCATGTGGTTCAGGGGCCTCTGAGTCTGCGCAGACTCCAGTGCCAAGGGAAGCCCCATGGCTGTGGGCAATCAGTGCAGAGGGATGAGCTGCAATGGTTTCAGATGCTGTACATGTTTGTATAAAGATGTGATTCAACCATCTTCACTGCATAGGCAACTGCAAACAGTGAACAGGGGGAGAGGGGCAAGGCAAAAACAGGACAAGATTGGTCAAAATGGGGAGGCTGTGGTGGCAGAGCAGCGGTGGCTTTGCCTTCATCTAGCTCACTGCAGGCAAAGTGGCAAAGGAGAGCTTTAGAGAACCGAAGGGTGACACTGAAACAAATTTAAAGGCTTAATCTTTGGCCACAACATCCTCCAAGCTGCTTAGGGTCACACCAGCAGCTGAGCCCCGGCGTGGCTGGCAGCCAGCTCCAGACGTCAGGGCAGTAAGGTGGTGTGATCCACTCACGCTTTCCCCTCGCTCCTGTCCTCCATCTGCCATTCACAAAGAATAAAAGAAGATTTTCTGAAAACAGAGTTTTTACCTGCAGGCTGTCTCCATGGACGTAGATCTGGGCAACAGGGTCGCTGCGGATGTAAATATTCTCTATCTTCTCTGGTGCAATATATTCTCCCTGAGCAAGTTTAAATATATGCTTCTTCCGATCAATAATTCTAAGAGTCCCATTCTGTTAGGAGAAAGAAATGAGAGTTCCTAGAGAAGTTATTTAACCACACAAGCTCAATAATCAATCTGCTTTTAACAGAGCTCTTTAATTGCCAGAAAGTGCTCCGCTGACACAGCGAGCTTATTCTGCAAAATATAAACTTCATCCTTTGTAAAGACAGATCTGCTTGGAAACTTCAGTTCAGCACTTGAAGATGTACATGGGATAATTCAATTGCCATAAAAACCAAGCATCTGCTCAGTACGCACAGGTAACCACTTCCCAATGTCCCCAGTGTGGAGCCAGCCCTCCTGGTCCAGCGCTTCAGTTGTCTTCTCATCATCTTTCAGGTAACCTTTGAAAACATTCGGTCCCTTCACACAGATCTGCAAAACAGCCAGAGTTGCTGATAAATCATTTTATTATTCTGCTGTAAATGCTAACAAGCTAAGTAATAATACACTAAAAATAGAACTCTTGTAAAGGTTGACTTAATGACTGAGCTCCATGAAACTAACATACATCGTGTTATAAAATCACCTATGGATTTGTTTCAAACTAATGGAAATATGAAGTAGGGAATGCAAAACTGATTTGCTTGAAGTTGGTTTGCATTCATCTTGCAGTTAAAAAACCCAAAGTTATTTCAAGAGCGTTTCATTTATGTGCAGTATAGAAATCACAGCAATGTAGAAATCACAGCAATTCAGCTCTTCTTAGCTACACTAATTAATTCAGTCTTAGCTGTTAGAGTAATCAGGCATGGCATTGGCTGGAAGTGCTGCCACAGCCCCTTTGTAATTAATGCTTTGCTGCTCTGCTGCTGAACTGACATTTTCCTTTCCTGATTGTAATATCTAACACATCTGCAACCATGCACCTTACAAAGGTAAAATGTTTCTATAACTACATAATTACTTAATACAGTGTTAATTAGTGAGAATTTAATATAAAAATGTGATTAGCTACCTCTCCTTCTCCTTTGGAAGCAAAATAATTCAGCTCTTCCACATCCTTCAATTTGATTAAGTTACAGGGCAAAGGGGCTCCTACATGACCTGGAAATCAAAGTTATCAAGTCACTTGTCATCTCTCCTATAAAGAATAATTAGCACTTTATTTTTAATTGCTCACATAGTTGTAGATACACTAGATGCTCTTGCAGGAGCTGTGTCTGTCTGCAGAAATAATTTCTTCATTTAAGTTTTGCACTATGAAGACAAAATACCCAAACCTCCTGTCTGGATATATATAAACCCTGCTTTTAAACATGTCAAAATACAGACCATGTCTCCCTTACCTGCAAGAGACTGAACCCTTTTTTAAGCTTGGTTCATTATAAAAGTGGTGTTTTGCCCAGTGCTGGCCAGGGCACGGGCAGGGGCTGGTGGGCACACCAGTATCTGCAAGGGGCTGGTTTTGGTTTGAAGAAAACCAAACTCATGTGCTGGGAGAAGAAGGCATCTGCTCTTCTCCAGCCCTGGAAAATCTGGGATGGAAAGAAGGAAACGTTTAACTGACCAGACCCAGTAATAGCCAATGTCCACATTTCCTACTAGTATTAATTTGAATGAGTAATTAATTTGGGGCTGACAGCAACCTGGTCTAGTGGGAGGTGTCCCTGCCCATAGCAGGGGGTTGGAATGAGATGATCTTGAAGGTCCCTGCAACCCAAACTGTTGTGTGATTCTATGAGTACAATCCCCATTTCAAAACATTTTGTATAAATACTGATGAATTATATCAAGAAGAAATTAAGCTGCAGTACTCGTGTTATCTGAATCTTGCTTAGTGCTAATTTTCATCTGATTTTATCAAGACTCAAAAGTTTTGAAAACCTGAAATATATAAATGGTTGAACAGTGGTGGATCTGTCCTCAAAGCCTGGGTTTGCTCACCAAGTACACAAATGTATTAATCTTCTCTTGGTTCCAGCATTTCATTCTGACGAATATGCTTTTAAATTCAACTCCAGTGCTCTAGAGGGGACTCACAGGGCTGGGAGTGCAGAGATAAGAGTACCACAAATAACAGATCAAGGGACAATTTCAGAACTCCCCACATCTGCTCCCTGTGTATTTATTCTGGCCTCTCAAGAACATGACATTTGCTGAAGATGATTCACGAGGTGGTGAATGCTGCTCAACACCCTGTGATGTTCCAGTCCAGAGTTTCCTAAAGAAAAATGCATTTCTTTGTTTTTTCTGGAAAGAGTGGAAGTAAATCATTACCTGATGTCCAGTCCCCTGGGGTTGTGAAGGTGCATCCAGCTGTGCATTCTGTTTGGCCATAACCTTCATAAACCTGACAAAGACACAGGTATCTGAAGCACTGTATACGATTTCACTATTACAGGATAAATTCCCAAGGATTGCCTTCCATGGCACAGCCCTGGGAGCCCGTCCTGCCATTTACCACGGGGACACTTTCCCTGCCTTTATGAGTTACTGTGGCTCTGCAGAGCTGGAAATAGCCAGAAGACAACGTTACCACTTGGTTTTTGAGTCAAGAAGTATGTTACTCTACAAGAGGAATTTATTAGTGGGGAAAAAAGGTATTTTTAGGTGACATTTTGAAAATATACCTTTTAATTTTTTTTTTTTCCACCTAATTTTAGGCTCTTAAATGAGGCTTTTTAGTTGCCCCGGGCTTCCTACTCAAAGAGAAATAACGCAGTGCACATCTTAAGGGGGTAAATTGTCATGTGCAGATGAACCTTCTCCATTTCTATATAGAATAAAACCCGTGTAATGAAGTTCCTAGCCTGTGCACAAGCACATTTCATTGCACACACTCAGCCATGTGCTGAGAGGTGGGTGGGATGAGTCTGTGCTGGTTTTTGGCAGGGAAAGCAGCGCTTGCCTGCAAACCCTGGTACAGCTGTGCTGGATGCAGCTCTTGGGTCCTGACCCATCTCCTTTCTTAACTGCAGTGCATTTCCTAGCTAGCAGTGAAAGAACAGGTCCAAAGAGCTGTGTGAGCCCACCTGGCATCCGAGGGCAGCCCGGAGGAAGCCCAGGACAGTGGGAGATGCAGGGGCAGCACCTGTCACTATCATGCGGACGCACCCGCCCAGGCTTGCCTGTTGGATAGAACACAGCAGGGATCAGCACAGATTGTTACAGATGGAAAACCAGCAGTGCCCATGAGTGCTGCTCACACAGGGCTTCTGCAGAACCCTCCCTCTAGAACAGATGCAGCCGTGCTACGGAAATGTGACCTGGCCCTGCATCTTTCCCTAGGGATAAAAAGCCAGCTAGGTCTTAAAAGCAATAACTGCCCCCCACCTCCCAAGGCAGTAATAATGCTCAAATTAAAACCCATTCAATGCATGGAGGTGAGAATCCCACGTCTCTGGCAGGATGAGCTGTGGGGAGGCAGCCTTGGCCCGCAGGCAGCACGGCTGGCTCCAGGGAACTGGAGGGTAAAACCCAGCCTCTCCCCTCCTCCAGTTTCCTTTGCTTATTTGCACCTCATCATTTTCAATGAGTTGGCTCCCAAGCCATCCAAAATCATGCTGTCCCTTTTTTAAGGCAGATGACCTTCAAATATTTGTGGAGGGCATTACACCAATTCCCGTGTCGCTTTTTACTCCCCCTCTGCCTTTCACTTCCTTTTTCTTATTCTAAAAGCATAAAGAACACCCAGCACAAAAGAAAACAACTCCTGACTGAGTCTGCCAGGCTCACCAGGTCCTGAATCAATACACAGCCTGGGCTGCCTCATGTCTGGGCGCCCCTCAGCATCATGTGAACTCTGCCTTTGCTCACAGAGGACAAATAATCCGTGGGTGAGACGTACAGTCGGGTTCTTTAGTTAAAAATAAAGTGGCGTGTCTCCAGAGAAGTTATCCAATTAAAAAAATGAAGTAATCGGAGCCTCCTGGAGTAGTACAGTGCCTGGAAAAACTCCTTTACAGCCAATTTAATCTTTTTTTTCTTTCTTTTGCTGAGATGTGTGGCACAGAGCAGGGCATTCTGATCTCATTCCCCTGTGGGTAAATCGTGATTCACTTGGGCATCTTTCTCTACACCCTTCTTCTTCTTTTAGGAAAAAACCCCCAAAGTTTTTAATACGCCAAATTGAAACCAAACCCTAAATCCAATCGTATCCATAGAGGATTTGCAGAAAATTTTGGAGCAAGTCTCTCTGATCATAGTCCTCCTTCCCTGACCACCTCCCTGAGTCTCGTCCCCACTGGGAGGGGATGGGAGTGGGTTTGATGCCCGTGGGGCATGGGCAGAGCCCACGGTGGGTGCCCGGTCCTCTCAAGGCAGAGCACCCAAATACCAAAGGAGGTGACAGCAGCCCTGGTGTTGGAGGCTACAGTCCTGCTTCTGGGCAACTTCACCTGGCAGAGGGCAAGTGCCTCTGTGCCTCACCATGTCCCTTCCTGGTGCACAGTTGTACCCAAGAGCTGTGAGAAACAGGCACTTTTCTGCTGGTAGGTGATTTCTTGGTGCTGCTGAAGGGGGGAAATGGCAAAAACCATCTTAGCCTTCCCCTCTGGAAAACCATCCCTAACAGAACTGAAATGTTGGCATCTTATGCATGGCATAAGACTTTTTTTTAAAAAAATATTATTTTATTTATTTTTTTGTTTAAAAATAAATACATAAATAAAAATAAAGGTGGCACAAGTCAACGCAAAAGCCAGTGGAATAGCAAACTGTGCTCCCTTTCCTCCTCCTACTCATTTTCCCAGCCTGTCATTCCCTAGTGAGCACCAACCACCTGCAGTCCAGCACCAGGCGGGTGGCCCACACTGACTCGGAGGCAACCAGTCATTGCTGGAAGAAACAGCAGTTCTTTGACTTCGGACTCAATTCTTAGATCCCTTACCTGTATTTTATTGAAGAAAAGTTTATCCCAGAGGCTGTCATTTCTAATGATCCCGTTTCGAACCTCCGCCTTTTTCCTTCTCGCGGCAAATTCCAGGATCCAGCGCTTGAGGGCTGTGTCTGCCTGGCTGAAGATCTGCAGCACCAGGGGAGAGAAAACAGCAAGAGCTGCTCTTACCATCGCAGCCAGGTCTGCCAGTGCCAGGTAGGGTACAGTGAAATAAGAACACACTTGGACTTTGGTAGTGGATTAAATAAAAAAAAGGAGTGGTTGGTTTTGCTCCATTTGCTGTCGTACGTGCTGTTCCTTTGGGGGAAAAGGAGAGAGGATGTCAGTGGGGGCTTAGACTAGATTTACATGACTGCTGTTTGGATATGATTCCCAGGATTCAGTGAAATCATGCAATCTGAGCAACTGGGAACGAGCAAGGAGAAGGCACCGGGCAATGGGGATTGCGTTCACGTAGGTGCAATCAGACCCCAGCATGAATTACATCTCCACAAGTGAGGGCCCCCCAGTGCCCACCCCTCTCATGAGGCACCAGAACCCCTGATCCAACAGTCCTGACCTTGGGGAAAAATTCAATCAGCAGCTCATGCTTAAGCTCATCTTTAGAGGATAAGTCTTCCGAGGAATAAATATTCCCAGCTGGTCAAACAGATTTAACATGATGACCAGACATGTCTGTCTCAAATACCTTTCAAGACCATCTCTCCATTTTAAAGATTTCTGGATCCAAAAGCCAGCCTCACATCTGCACTGCCCAAATCCTCAGGGTCTGTTTGCAGTTCCTGATTTTCAGCTGTCTTTGCCACAAGAGACAGAGATTTAAGTTCCAAAACTGGTCGAAGGGCACAAAAAAAGTCCTGGTGCATCCAGGTTTGACTGGTGTTTGTGATGAAAAAATCCTTTCCTTTTGGAATGCCACTAGTAACCTCAGTGAGAACAGGGGAAGAGGCTAATGCGGGGGGATTTCATGTTAATATGCAATAACCATGTCTGCAGTCTGTGTAAATCAACATACTACAGACCCACAGCTTGGAGCAGCTGTACCAGGGACACAGGGGAAGAATGAGTTTGCAGAAATGGTGTAACCTGCTCAGGAGATCTCCATGACTAAGGGAATTCTTTCAGATAAGTACCCCAGGGACATAAAATTTATTCTTACAAAAAGAAAATGAAACTCACCTTATCATACATCCTGTTCAGCAGCCGTGGCACGACGGGGAAGATGGTGGGACGCAGAGCTTTCATGTCGTCAGACAAGAGACGGATGTCTCCTTGGAAGAACCCGATTCGCCCTCCGTGGCAATACACGACAGACTGATGGGAAGGAAAAGGAACACATGGAGCCTCTTTGCCTTGAACCCCCCCGGCCGAGCATCCCTCCCAAGCGTGGGAATGCCTTTCCTGAAGTTCTATTCTCAGTAAGGCAAAAATGGGGCTTTCAATACATATATATATATATATATATAAGTATGACCATAAATGTTGCACTTAATAAGAATGTATGGATAGTTCTGGGCACTTTTCAGTACTGGCCATTCAGCATCCACCAAATTTGCCACTGTTTCTGGAAGAACAAGGAATCAAAGCTTTTAGAAGGGATTTCCCTTCATCCCCTGTGTACGGGGATGGAGAAGTCCGAGTTATGGTCAGATTCAGGATCTGAACCTCTGCTCTGAAGCCCAGACCTACCATAGCAGCTCACAGCATGAGGACCTATTGCTGATAGAGAAATGCAGATTAACAAACATTGTAAAACATACTGAGCAGCAGCCGACTTTCAGAGGTTAATACTTTAGTTTTGTTTAAATACAACAGTATAGACTATGTTAGCAACACAGTGCCTGATCCTGTATCCCAGAAATAGAAGCCCACTTTATAAAAGGTGGAAACTACAGATCCAGAAGTTTTGTACTTGGGAAGCACAGGGGCCACTTGCATGGGGTGAGAACAGAGCTGGATCGGGCAGGGCAGGCTGCCTGCCAGGAGCCAGCTGGCAGCTCTGGGAGTCAGGAGCCCCGCAGAGGACTAGTGACTGACCAGAAACCATCATTTCCCGTAGGAAAAATCCCACAGGAGTCTTTTTGTGCCACTCTGACAAATCTGTGACACTGGCCAGAGCCTCTCGTGGCTCTGCTGGCCAGGGAGAGGCTGTCTCCACCGAGTAGAACCACGGGAGTTTCATACATGGTGTGGGTTTAACAAATCTGTGCTTTACACTGCACATGCGTTTAAAAAAATAAACAACAAAGGAAAAAATAAACAGCCTGCTCACTGGGAATTGTAACTAACTACTGAGAAGCTTTTAGCTCTGAAGAATGGATCTGTTTAATTTTAACTGTAAGTTCCAGGGACTCCTCATGCTGGCTGACCCTAGGGAAGCTGACGCAGTGCTGGCTGTCCAGAATGCTTTTGAAAATTACTTTTTACCCCTTGTGAACCAAATATTTACAATAATGAACGTTGTTTGGTTTTTTTTAGCAGGGGATAAATCTGAACATCCTCTGGAGGCCTCCCCCTTTCAATGTGGAACATACTGGGGAAATCAGGTTATTTCAGATGTTTCTCTTCCCCCACCCCCCCCCATCAGATGACTTTTTAATAATTGTACCCTGGTTTGCTGGGGAAGCAGTTTGCCTGGCTGGTGGCACCCTGCCCAGCTTGCCTTTCAAAATCAGACTTGCAAGTGAAGATAGGCTGGGCTGGAATTCTCCAAATTTGTCATGGGATTTCACTTCCAATTTGCAAGTTTTGTAACGGGGCAGAATGTATTATTTCTGGCACAGATGTTGCTCAGAAGTGGGAGGCTTACATTCAGCTGCTTGCCTGACTCACAAAGATTGCTTTCAGCCCAAAGGGGTCCTCCCTGAGACATCAGAGCCACGACTGAACCCAGAGCCAACCTCCACATCCTGGAGCAGTCTACAGCTCGCAGCTCCTGGGATGTGATGGGCTCCCCTGGCTTGGCCAACACACGGACTGCAGCACAAACCATCACCTGCCCTCTCACAACAGGGCTGTGAAGAGCCAGTTCTGGGGCTACCACTCCTATTTGCCACCATTTCCAGGGGATGTTGGCTTCCAGTCCATGCCCACCGTACGCTGCCCTGCCGGGAGGATCCCATCTCTCACACCACCAGCTCGGTTTCCTCTTTTTCATTGTCCACAAATTGGGGTTTTTTTGCAGATCTGGTTATTTGTGCAGTAAAAGGATTTGAGCTGATGTAGGAAACGGCACAAAATTATTTTTACTCCTGTGATACCTGAGCCTGGAGTGCTTTGGAAAGCTGCCCCCCAGACTGTGCAGGTGGCAGCTGGTGCTCACTGACAAAGGGATCATTTCCAATCTCAGAGCCACTGGTGTGAGCCCAAGAGCTTGGGAAACTCTCCTGGGATCACTGTGTCACCGAGAGCGGTGGCTGAGCCCCAGGTGTTCTACACGTGGCACTTCTGGAGTACAAGCTTTTCTAGTGCTACAAGATATTGCTGGTTATTTAGTATTTTATTCATTTTATTTATGTTTTATATTTTTTATTTTTTTTTGGCGTAGAAAAAGATGATTTCCACTGACACTAGGACCTTACCTGTACCATTCTCTCAAACATGTGTGCTAAAGGCAAATAGGAAATGTGAACATCCTCACAAGTAGGAGACCACTGACTCTGGAAGAAAACAGAAGGGGCCCCACGAGGCCTCGTCAGTTCAGGCAGGGTTCTTACCTGTATAACTCTTTCAAACATGTGAGCCAGAGGCAGGAAGGAGATGAGCACATCGTCCTGTCTCGGAAAGATCACTTTCTGCAGGTGGAGGGCATGGGAGACAGAAAGGAAAGAAACACTGACAGGAAGACAACAAGAGAGTCATAAAACAATAAAAAGAAAAATGGCACCAGAGGAGCAAAAGGGTAAAGATTGTCAAGAGAGGAAGGGAGCAGCGTACGGAGTGAAGGGTTAAGCCACAGCGTCAATGAAGCTGGGTTAGCAGGAGGAGTGAGGAGCACGGAGATGTACACAGAGGGCGATGGAGAGGTCTCTCCACGGCAGAAGGCGTTTCATAGCCACACAGCTCACGCTGGAAACGAAGGCTCACCCTGACAGAGAACCCAAGTTTTATCCATTGCTTTCTACCGTGAGGTGCTGAGGCCAGGGTTTGCTCTCAGCTGCGTGCAGGATCCCGGTGCAAACCTGCAGGAGCCTCCCAGGTGCCAGCAGGGCTCTGCTGTCCCATCATTTATCCACATTGCACAGAGCCCAGCAGAGATTCAGTGTTACTGCAATCAAAGCCATAGATTTTCTTTTCTTTTCCTTAGGTTAATCATTGATTTGAATCAGAATATGTTGGAAAAACTAATGATTTTTTTTTCAAGCTGCAAAAAATTAATGACTTCTGTTAGTGTTTCTCATCATTTTAAGTGATTAAACTGTGATTTTAAGGGCATTACCACTGCCCCACAGACAGGCACAGTGGGCAAAAAGAAGGCTGGACAAATTATGCAAAAAATAAAAGTGACCCAAGTCCTCAGCTCGCCAAGGTTTTCATTCTGCCTTGCAGACTGGAATAAACAAAGGCCCTGAGAGCCTGACCTGACCCAAGCCCCAAAAGAAATGCAGCCTTTCTACCTGCATGTCCAAGGGTAAGGCCTGCCTTAATATTATGGATTAGAAAAACTGGAAACTTAATTACCCAATAACTTGTACCAAGGCCAGTAGTTGGGTATAAAATCTATTAGCTCACAGTATTAGCAGTTTATACCCACTTTGCATCTCCACTGCTGTGGCAGAATGGATATTCCGTGACCTGGGACACGTCAGTGGGTGGAGGCACAGGACTTTCTTCCTGGGGAATATTTTATTGGAGTTAACTCTGTCCAAGTCAATTTTGGGTATGCCCTCCCAACCATTACCTAGTGAACTCAGACAGGATTGCCCATGTGGGTGTTTCCAGCATCCCATTTGATATTATTTTATCTGTCAGTCTGACTTCAGGGCCCTGCAGAGCTTTTTATATATTATTTCAAATTGGCTTCATTTTCTGCAAGCACAGTGATGTAAAACCATTAGCATCACTAGCTATGCTGCTTTTTGTTTGCACTGCCCAGGCAATAAATTACTTGGACCAAAATGATGACATTGAATGGTACTTCACAGCTGGCACAGTTAAATGTGAAAATGAAAACAGCCTCTTGGCATTTGTGAACAGCCTTATAATAAAGCTCCAGGTTCACTTCAAAAAAATGTGATTTTTATAAATCACTGAACTAAGCAAAACTGGCATAGGAGTACATAAGTAGCAAATCTACAGTACTTCTCAGCTTTAGGTATTTATTCTATTTACTGATACTACTTTAAATTATTTTGCACTTTGCTTATTTTCATTCCTGTGGTTAGACATTGCCCTAGACCTGTGGATCAGCTGCGGGCATTCACACTCTTGCCAAAAATACTCTGGTGCCTGAGGCTGTTGAATTTACAACCACTTACACCAGGGCTTATGTCTCAATTTGACACCTTCAGGATTAATCAGAGACCCACAGTGCCACCAGTGGACACTGAATCTATTTCTGTGGGCCAGTCCTGGAAGATGCCAAGTTCCCTCAGCTCTCCCTAATCTAGTTCTCTTCCAAAATAAACATTCCTGCCCTTTGAAATTCACACATATCCACGCATCAGCTTCCATTTGTGCATCCCTCTGCCCCCGAGGGCTCGCTGCAGCAAACCCCCGGAGCCACAACCCTGCCAGGACTCAGCCTTGGGAAGTCAGGGGGGTTTCTCACATCACGTGTCCAGGTTTCTTTACAACAGCAGTCTGAAAATCTCAGAAAGTTCAAGGATTAAGACAACAAGGCTGCAGTATGTTCAGCACCGGCCATCAGACCAGCAAGGGGGGTAAGGCAACAAATTGTGCATCATTCCTTTATAGAATCGCCTGTTTGATACCAAAAAACAGATCCTTTCTATTTCTTAGGTGCAATCCTGAATGTATTGTGCTAAAATAATCCTATATTCTATATAATCCTATATATCCCACTTCCTATATTGTTTCTAAAACACACATTGCATAGAACACATTACTTGGCCAGTGCTGTGCTTTTTTAAAAATATGCATAATAGGAACCAAGATATACTTGAATATCAATGAAATGAACCATTCTTCTTACATAAAAACATATATGTTCTCTTCTATGCACACTTTACATGCAGAGAGCTTTCAAATAGCTCCAGACATTGTGTGGGCATCCTTAGAATTGGACCCCTTATTCTTTCACAAGCACCAGTTGCAACTGTACAGGGCTTGTTTGCTCTCCTAATTCTTTGAAAGGAGTTAATTGACTTAACAGCAGCCAACATTGCTCCTCAAAAAGAATTTTGAGCCCCATAGAGCCAAGGAGCCAGTGCTGGAAAGGGGATTTAACGTCCTCCAGTGCTGTAAGCTCAGACTTGCTCCCATTTCCACGGATTTGGCCCTCTGAGTAAGAGAAATTTCACCTCTTGTCTGCAGGAGCACATTTCCAGCCCGTGCAGAGACACAGCTTAACCCACACACTCTGCACATGGCAATATTTTCAAAGTCAGGGTATTCACCTCCGTCACCTTCAAAAAGCCTGAAAAATCAGCAACCACGTTCCCGTGAGTCAGCATAGCACCTTTGGGGTTTCCTGAAAGGAAACAGAGAGTGATTTTAAAAGGCGAGTCAGTAGGTAACCTCCAAAAGCTTAAAATAAGACCTGAACAAAACCACAAAAATAAAACCAAAACAAAGCCAGAAGAGGTTAAAATATTCAGTTCTCTTTCTGAAGGTTAAAGCTTATGTAATTTTCGCATAAATTTCTGTTCAGGAATGTACCAAAACCACTTACTGCAATCCTCAAAACGTAATAAAAAGACACTGTAAATGTGCTATAACATGAGTATTTCTGCTGGAGTCTCTGAACAACCATTTCCACCAGAAAGAGCCCAACTGTGATTTATGACAGCACTTGGATGGAGCAGCTTGATGAGCATGGCCACCAGTAGGATTTATTTCCTACAGCTTCCGACCAAGAGTGATCTTGAGCACCAGCAAACCCCATCTGAAAGGCTCTTACTCAGTCAGTGTGCTGGATAACCTGAGCAATGCAGAAAACAGGTAATACATGGTAAAAACTAGACTAGACAAAGACTCTCTGAGACTGCAATTAAGGGAAGTCATTAATAGTGTCAGTGGCAGAGCAGAGGTGTCCTGAGGACAAGGAGCTGACAAAGCCTTGATGTATCAGCCAGCCCTGGGCAGCTCGACACTGTCAGTATTCATGTTTTCACCCTCTTTTCTAAGCTGAGAATCCCCCTTCACACATTAATACATTTTTTGGGATTTTGTATCTATTCATATGCCAAAATAGGGGTTTTGTTGAGCAGCAACAGGTCCCACCCTCAGCACCCTGCCTGCCATGCTGACACGCGGGACTCTGCACGTTCTCCTCTCACAAACCCCTTCCAACACCCTCGAGGGGTTTACTGCCCAAAAGAAGGTGTAACTCAGCTGGAATAAAGATTACTGAGCCAGCCTCTCTCCCCAGCCTGCTTTTAAGCAGATTGTTTTAATTCGATCACGCCACTGCAGCTCCTGCAGCCCGGGGCAGCTTTACCTGCAGGACACTGGGCTGCCCCAGGAGCTCTGTGCTGCTGCTCCACTCAATGATGGATGCAACAGCCTTGCAAAAACCTAAATCAGCCAAGATTTCATTCATTTTGGCTTCCTCAGACTAGGAAGGAGCAACAGTTTTTGTGAATCAGTTTCAGCACAGGAAAATGTGCTTAATGCTCTGTTTCAGAGCAGTTTGTAGTCCTTGGCAGCCCTTTGGTGCACACCCACATAGCACAGCCCAGCTCTGGTCCCACGGTGAGCCCTGTGCCATGCTGGCTTCACCAACATCTCTTCTACCCAGCCCCTCAAATAATGAAATCAAGGCCCAAACAGCAGCAGTAATTATTGCACACATTTATTGCACTAAAGCAGGACACGTATTTCACTGAAGATCACATTTGAGGTTCCAAGTGCCTTTGAGTAATTCCATCCCAAATCCTTGTGGATGAACCCAGCGCACAGGAGGCTGGTTTGGTCCTGCTTGTGCTTGTCCTCATCAGGAGCCCAGAGGTGAAGCCATTGCTGGTGTCTTTCCAACCACAACTGCTCCTGTCCCAGCGTGTTGTGCACACAGACGGGCTCGCAGGCTCCAGCTCTGCCAGGCAGGTTTCCTTTCCAGGTGCTTATTTTCACAGCTGGATGCACATGTGGATCCAGACCTCAAGACAACTCCACGACCCAATGTTGGCTGTAAACACACGCCAGCAACCCATAAATTGCTGGTGTTATTCCAGCCGTGTCCAGCCAAACAGGCGTCCTCACCCCCTGTTCTTGTGCAAGCTCCTCCACGCTGGTGGCCAGGTCGCACACCAGTGGAGAGGATGTGCTCTGGACTGGTCTGGAAATTTAAAACTGCACCCTCCAGCTGTACCAATGGCAGAGCTGGCTCCTAGCACCTTGACACAGCTCTTCAGGCTTCTGTTGGAAGATTTCTCAGATGCTTTGAGACCTCAAGATTCATTTACTCACTCCACCTCTGACTCACGCAAATCCAGCAGCGCTGCTCAAATCCCTGTGACTCGCCTGGAAGCAGTGTGACCATCCTGGTTCCTTCCCCCACGTCCTGCCCGCAGCATGCTCAGCATCCCGGGCAGGCAGCAGTGTTAACGGTGCCAAAGCAGAGAAGTAGCATTAGAGCCAGGGCAGCCTGCATCAGGAAGAACCCAGAACAAACCATGCTGTCAGGAGGGAGCTGCAGCCTTCTGTGCTGGGGGATTCCTGCACGATGTGACCTCCTTTAGGTCTTTTTCTTTAAGAGCTAACGCAGCAGAAGAGGTGCCCCTTGCTACAAAGCCCTTTCCCAGAATTACCACGTTGAGAGAAGAAGGTTGGCAGTGATACTGCTTTTCCTTTTAAACAATCAATGCCAGATCTGTACCACTGCTCTGAAGTTTGAATTTCCTCATAAATCCACACTTTGTGAGTGTCCTGTATGGTCACGGGTACACGGTGATCCCGGTCAACTCCTAGCCCAGGTATGGCAGTTTCTCCTTACCTCGGTGCCAAGCTGGTTTGATGGTTCTCATAAGCAACAGAAGGACCTTTTCCACATTGCTGAATGGGGCTTTCAAGTAGCAGCTCCAGCAGTAACTTCGTGGTGGGATCCATCAGCATTTTGGGGTGTAAGCACTTTGTTTCCTCCAGGAGCCTCTGGCAGTTGGGGATGTGCACTGGCAGGCTGGGAGAAACCACTGGGAACCAATTTTTATCCAACTGGTTAGAGATGGATCCTCGAGGAAATGACAGTTTGCTTCTCTGGAGTAGCCAGAAAATCTGTATCCTGATGGTTTGGGGACATCTGTGTGCCTTTGGCCCATTAGAGCTGATGATTCCTTGGTTCAACAATGAAAGTTGGTCTTGTCACCTGAGCTCAGCAACCTCCGTCTGTCCATTCCACCTGGGGAGGCATCTGGACAGCTGATCCTAGCAAAGAGAAGCACACGTTAAAGTCTGCTTTTGGGCTTTTTTATAAACAGCCAAAAATGTTTCCAATTTTACAATTTCCAAACTAACAAACCCTACAGTGAAGATTGGTTTCACACCATACAGAAGTATTCAGAGCCCTTTAAAGCTGAAAAAGCACTTTTGAACATATCCATATCCATACCCAAAGCCTTTTAATACATTCTGAGTTTGTACTTGGAGCTGATAAAGCAGTCGCCTACCTGATCTGCAGTACAAGTCTTCTCCAGGAGGTGGAAGATGAAGGTGTCCCCTCTTGCTCAGCCTGCAGTGAACGCAGCTCCTTTCTGCAGGACAGCACCATGTCCAACGGGATCTTCTGCTCACCTACGTGAGTGGAGGCCAACGGAGGGTGCCTCGGGGTAGGACCAAGCCTTAGGCAATGCTGAGAGCACAGGTGACCCTGGAAGGCCACTCCAGCAGTCCCTGGAGCATGGTCCCTCCCCTCAGGTTTCCCAAGCGGTTTCCCCAGGAATCATGCCTTGTGTATCTGGGCTGCCTGCCTGGCCATTGTCTGCCTGGCCATTGTCTGCCTGGCCATTGTCTGCCTGGCCATTGTCTGCCTGTAGAGCTTTTTGGTAGATGTTACAGAGGTTGAGTTCTCAAGAGCAGGACATTCCTGCAAGCTGCATGAAAACCAGGGGCTGGAGAGAGGAGAAATCACTGCTTCTGTGAAGAACAGGCAGAGAAATGCTGCCACTTGTTCTCTCCAAGGACAAGGTTTGGGCTTGTCCCCGAGCCTGCCCCAGCACATCCTGCCCCAGGGCCAACCCGAGGAGATGGGCAACACGTGAGCAAGCTGGGGCACACCACAGAGAAGACACAGTGCTGAGGACATCAGTGTGTTTGGGGTGCAGAGGGTGGAAAGCTGTGGACCTGCCTGTCTTGTTTTTTAAACATTTGCAGAAGACAAATGCCCATCAATCAGGTGCTTCACAACTACACTTTGAAATGGGAAGCAGAAGTGCAGGCAGATTTCCAAACAAATGCAAAATCGTACTGTCAATGTCAGGGAATTGGAGTGAAAAATAAACACATCATCATTTTTAATTTGCAATCTACAGAAACGTATGTACATATATATTCATAAATATTAAAAATTCATATAGATATTGCCATAGCAGCATAACAGCGTGTTTGCATATATAGAGGTGGTATTAATAATTAATTTGATAATCTATTATAACATTTTGAGATTAAAATGCCTCTTCTTTTACCTGTAGTCCCACTAGTAAAACAGACAATTGATAGATCTTCTGGTCGAGGAGGCTAGAAACACACAAGGAGAAGGAGAAAATCACATCAATCAAATGCAGAAGGGTCAGTGGTAGATGTTGTTGTGGTATAAACTCAAAAATCAGCCTGATTGTATTTCAGCTCTGCCATAAAAAGTTTTCATTCCCCTTGGCAAATATAAAAGACCACCCTAAAACTATTTATCTGGTTTCTTCAGCTGATGCAGACTCTATTTCTCCCTCGTGTTTTGCTCCAGCTGCATTAAGGACATGCAAGAAGACTATGATAGAATATTTGGGTCTTGCAGTCAGCATTTTCAAAGACACCATCTAGACCTGCAGGTGTGTGGGAAACCTTGAGATAATTTACCAATTTCCAGATAAATTCTGGAAACGTGTGGTTACCCACAAGAGGGGACAACTTTCCGAAGCCACTGATGCTCCCATTTCCAGTAGCACCCTGGTATTCGCATCACACCACTGCATGTGGGAGCTATTTTGGGTCACCAATGAATAAATCAGCAGCCTGAAAAATCAGAGGCTGCTTTTGAAAGTTTTGCACAAATATGAGCAGCTGGTGAAAAACATCAATGCAATTTTCCAAAAATATCCCACAGAGACACTGCCAAGCAGCGTTCCTGAGCTATAGCAATGCCACCAGCAAGCCAAGGGTGCAAACACATCCCCCAGTGCTGCCTCGGTGAGGCAGTGGAATTGGTGTGACTTAAGGGTGTTTTATTACTGCTCCATTCACATGTCCAATGAGGATGAGCCCAGCAAAGTGTCCTGAGCAAGGATGTGAAGCACATGCTGCACATCTCCAGTGGGTGGGATGGACAGTCCTTGGGCTCCTCCACTGCCTCCCATGAGGAGAGGGGCACGGGGCTGCCCCCGATCACTGGGGCTGTCTTCTGTCCCAAGCAAACCCTTCCCTCCCATGGCAGTGAAATAACTACAACACAGCTGCAATTGCACGTGGGAAAAGCAGATGCCAGCACTCACCACAGGCACGTGGCGACTCTCACGGCCACAGTCCTGAAAGAGAATAAAGCAACAAAAAAAGATTCCCACTTTAATTCCTGTGGTACGATCTGCTCACTATAACAATCTGCAAACCACTATGGGAGGGTGTGAGCTGGAGCAGAAAAATCTGTGGCTAACACTTAGATCATCTTTTCTACCCAACGTTTCTTGCATCAACTGCAATGCCACCCCTGGGCTTCAAGTAGTGCTTCATTGGTTGGGCCAGATCCAGACTGTCTCATACAAGTGTAAGGCTGTAGGAGGACCATGTCTCGAACAGCAACTCCCCCTTCCAGGCTTAAATAGCAGCTGGCATCTTATTTGAGCATGCAGGTTTGAAATATGGGCTCCCATCAACAAGGAATAACACTTCAGAGGCAACTGCACTGAGCACCAATATTATCAGCCATAAGCTGTTCTTTTGTGCTCTCCAGACACCGAACCTGCCCTGTGGTTCGCAAGTCCCTGCATATTTTACTGTCTTTTCTACAGAAACTGCACAATTTAGTAAGAAGAGAGGGACAGCAAAGTTACCTCCACCTCCTTCATGGTCTGGATGCGAACTCCACAACACCTCCCCCTCTCCGTCAGCTCCTTCTCAAACGGGTCCATCAGGATGATGGAGCTCAGACCTGGTGTTTCTTTCCTCTCCACGTGGTCGAGGAGAATTTTGGCTTTTTCAGGTTTGTCACAAATGACTGTGGAAATGTCAGCTGGAAGAAAAGCAGCCAAACGAGTTTTCAGTAAATCTTTTTTAATGCAAGACTGACCACTGGCTCACAGCTAACGTGGTATCAGTGCTGGTACTCACTCCAGGCTGACAGCAGAAACCCGAGGACAGAGCACACGTGTCTCTTGGAAAATCACTGCCAATTTAGTGACCGTAAATCAGCGCCGAAGACGTAGCTGACATCTACAATTATTCTGGGATTCAGTTCAAAATGCTAAAATTGCTCACCATATGGGCTAAAAACCCAAGGAGGCAAAACACGAAGCAGCAGCAGCATGGGAGTGGGTGGCCATGGAGTAATTCCAGCAGCCAGAGCAGCCCCATCCATGTCTGTGCACAACCAGGCACGTGGGAACGGCAGCAGAGACAGCCCTGACCCAGCGTGAGGACACACCGCTCCCCAGAAACCTTTCTAAGTGGCTTCAAGATGGGTAAAATCACCCATCTTTTGGAAAACTGAAGAAAATGAACCATTCTGAGTAACAAAACTGGTTCCTGAGAAGATCGGATCGATTTTGGTTTTACCTGTGTTGACGATGTAACGAATGGCTCCAGGACCTAAGGTGTCATAGAGGGGAACCACCACCATGGAGTAGGTGTAGCAAGCCAGCTCGGAAATGATCCACTGCAGGAGGACACCAAAGCGTGCAGGTCAGAGGGGGGTTGTGGGAGAAGGTAGAACACACTTGAGAACAAACTTCAGGTATATGGTGAGCTCACAAGTCAGGAACATTGTTAATACTGCATCAAGAGGAACTTCAAATCTCACCTCTGGCCGGTTTTGTGCAAAAACTCCAATGAACTGCTTCGTGCATGGCTTGCAGCCCTGCTGAAGAAGGCCTGAGCCCAGAGCTTCTGCTCTTTCAGCCACCTGAAGAGGAAAAAAATGGATTAAAAAGAGGAATATAAGCAATACCAAACTAAGCAAAGACTTAGCTTACACCAGGAGGCTCTCAAATTACTGTCTTTGCTATCTAAAAGCCCAATTTTTTACATTCTCATGAGCCATTTGTAGCTGACCACCACAGCTTTGAGCATGTCAGTGATGCTGATAAGAGCAGGCTCAGGCCATTGGGCCAGTCCCTGAAAGCCCCCACACCAGGATGTGCCCAGCTGGGGAACCCAGAGCCCTCGCATGGAGTGTTGGCATCCTCCTGGTCCAGCACGTGCAAGTCACCCATGGGTGCCTTAACACCCCTTCTCGTCCCAGGCAGGGTGAGGGGACTCTGCAGGGGTCACGTCCAGCTCACCTCCTTGTAGGACAACCACTGGTAGGGCTGCTTGGGTTTCCTGAACCCCAGGCAGGGGCCGTTTTCTGGAAGACACAAGCAGAGATGATGGAGTTACGGGGGCAGTGCCAGGAATCAGAATCACAAAATCATTTTGGTTAGAAAAAACCTTTCAGATCATCAAGTCCAACCGTCAACCCAGCACTACCAAGGCCACCACCAAACCACGTCCCTCAGCATATTTGAGAAGTGTAATTAATTTGCTAACTGTGCTTACCTGCACTAGATCCATCCCTCCATCACCTACTGAGCTGTTTATTTACCTGTGTCCTGTAGGGTGGAATATTTGCAATTCCACTGAGGCTTTTGGTGGCACCAAAAATAACAACCTGGTACTGAAATCGGTGCAATTGGAGAGGTGGGATGGTGTAAGCAGCCAACACAGAAATAGTTATGACAGAGCAGGGAAGAGTCATCAGCTTTTTGGAGTGGGAAATGATATCTCACAAGGATGCGAGAGCTCTTTGATGGTACCATCGATCGTGGGGCAAGGGCCATGGACTGATACACCGTGCTCAGCTCTCCTAAGAGCTCCTGGCAGAGTCCCCTGCCCTGCTGTGGAGTGGAAGGTAAAGCTGGGGGAGTGACGGATGAAAAGGCACCAACAAGCAGAAATGAGCATCAGTATCTGCAGAGGAGGAAGAGCTCTGTGGGGTTCCACAGTTCCATGCCCGGATCAGTCCCGTTTAATGTATTCATAAATGTTCTGGGAATGAATAATGCATGATGAGCCTTGCTGATGCTGCACAGCTCAGGACATTAAGTGTCTGCTGGTGGTGGCAGGAAGATCTCGTGGTACCAACAGATGCACAGCAAAACTCAATGGCATTAAGGGCAAAATACTGCACGTTGCAAATAATAACCCTAAATTATGAATCTCTCACCGGAGATGCTGAAGCCCCTCCTGAAGACCTCGTACATGGTCCTGGCATCATCGTAGTAGTGAGTCAGCAGCTGTGGGCTGTCCCCGATCACCGACCGGCGTGCTCCATCCAAGCCCTGTGGGACATGATGTGACACAATGTGATAGAGCTGCCCAGCAGGTGGGAGATGGGGAGACCCCAACTGGAAAGCAGTAGCACACTCCCCAAATCCTGAGGGGCCTCTGCAGCCACCTCTGTGTTCCTGCCCCAACACCCAAAGGGGTGGGAGAGGTGGGACACCCACCTCAGCGCCCCATGGAGAAACACCTGCCCAGAGAGGAGTGCTTGACCTGGCTCCTTGCCACAGGAGGTGGTGGATATTTCCCAAGATCTGGGGAGGAATTCTAAATCCACAAGTAACAGAGTGGGGAGCTGCTGGGGGGAGCGACTGCTCTGGGCTCCACAGGTCCTCAGGACCGGCACCAAGGGCATCATCTCAAGGACATCCAGACCCATACCAAGGCCAGACTCCAGACCCGGGCGTGGGTTTTAGGGGAGGCAGTCAGGGCAGAGGGACCACATCAGGACTGTGCTGTGAGCCAGGAGAAAGTCACAGTAAAGCCCCAACAGGGAAAACCATCCCGGAAAAATGCAAATTCCTCCCATCCTTTCCAAACGTTGTGGAATTAAAGACAATAACATTTTAGAGGGGACATCACAAAAGGATTTAAAAACTCCCATCACACTTTCAGATATTAATTTAAGTGGAAACAATTTGCAGAAATATTTCTGCTCTTTAGAACAGAGCAGCTTCATTAAACTTTAACACCTTTTGGAAGCACAGAAATTAATGACTTCGCAGTCTCTAAGCATGGATTTGGGTCTCCTTTTTCTTATTATCACAAAATTTGCAGCAGCAAACTCAGAAACGGGCACACGCCAGACGTGCTGGCTGATTTGATCCTATCAGCTGCTGCCTTTCAGTGGTTTCTCCCCTGCGCTGGCAGCTCCTGTAATTTTCAGCCGTGGATGGTTAAGCAAAGCTAAGACCAAAATGTTACTGAGAATCTAGGAGAACAAATTGATGGGCTGTACTCTGGCTTTCCTGTCTACAGAAAAAGGTGAATTAAGGAGTAAAGTGATCCCTGGCTTAGTAGATTACATGGAGGATTTCAGGATGAAAGTATAATATATATTATATATAAAATATTAGAGAGAGAGAGAGAATCATAGAATAGAATCATAGAATCTTATGGTTGGAAGGGACCTCCAGGGTCATCAAGTCCAACGTTTATCCCATCATATTCCTCATCATCAGACCATTAGACCATGTATCCCAGTATTCCCAATAGAATCATAGAATCATTCTGGTTGGAAGGGACCTCCAGGGTCATCGAGTCCAACCTTTATCCCATCATATTCCTTGCCATCAGATCATCAGACCATGGCCTCAAGTGCCTCATCAACCCGTTTTTTGAATGCCCCCAGGGACGGTGACTCCACCACCTCCCTGGGCAGCCCATTCCAGTGCCATATATATACACACACACATGTATATATACACATATATATATATAATATCCCTCAAAATAACAAAAAGGCACCTTCTGGCATCACCCACGGCCATTTCCAGGCACAAAACCTCGGGTGAAGCCCAGCCCCTCCACCCAGCGTGCCCCCCTGGCCTCACCTCCACCTCCTCTGACTGCATCCGCAGGTCGCAGGGCGGCTTCACGGCCCGGGGCCGGCTGGCGAACCAGTAGGCGACGACGGCGGCGAAGGCACCGATGCCAACCAGTGCTGTGGCCGGCAGGTTACGGAAAAACTGGCTGAGGTCATCGAACTCGGGGAGCCGCAGGCTCCGCAGGATCTCCTGAGCCTGCATCTTCTCCACGAGTGAAACGGCAAACTCTGCAAGAGCCAGAAGGATGCGGTCAGGTCCCGCACGGACACGGTGTGGTGTGGGATGGAGAGGGTGTACCATGCTCATCTGCCACTGCCAACACCTCTGCTGACCCACGGGGCTGCCAACCACCACCAACCTCACCTTGAGAAGCACAGCATCTATGGAAGGGATACAGGACAGCAGGACATGTCCTGGGGAGACCCTGACCCAGGGTGCCCAGAGAAGCTGTGGCTGCCCCTCCCTGGCAGTGCTCAAGGCCAGGTTGGATGGGGCTTGGAGCAACCTGGGCTGGTGGGAGGTGTCCCTGCCCATGGCAGTTGGTGGCACTGGGTGGGTTTAAGGTCCCTTCCCACCCAAACCATTTGGTGGTTCTGTGATCTGTGCAGGGGTGAGCAGGAGCAGTCAGCTGTCTCCTGAAGGACAATTGAGTACAAGCATAAGTTGGATGATACAGTCACAGTTATCTGTGGCAGGAAGATGCTGTGACAAGCTCTGGGATCCAGCTCTGACTGTACCCTCAGGACTGCCACGAGCTCACTCTGCCTTCCCTGAGCAGGATGGGGGCTGCATGGTGACCACGGGCCATGGCTGGGACAGGCAGCACAGCTCCAGCTCCAGCCACAAGCCCTGGGCTCACATGGAGAAGGGCACAGCCCCCGTGTATCTGTGCAAAACGCTGTGCAGACACGCTCTGAAACACCACTTGCTGCCATCACACTCTCAACTTCAAGTTCCTCATAACTTACATCAGGGTAAACGATAGGTGACTCAAGCCAAGGAAAGTTTTGTTTCATGGCTTAAAACTTTCCTGGAAGAAACAAGAAGGGGCTGCAGAGCAGGGATAAGGGAGTGCCGGGGTATCAGGTTGAGCACCCACCACTGGGATGTCCCCACCCTGCACCCGCTGGACAAGGACGCGACACCTCCGGGTGCTCCATGGGGACGATGGGCAGCTCATGGCAGGGAGAAGTGCCAGGGCATTCCCCAGCGGGCATTCCCGCAGGGTGCAGTCCTGCCATGGGAAGAGAAAGGCTGAAGCCTTGGCTCCTCAGACACAACAGGGCTGCTGGGGACCCCCCGGGGCTGCTCGGGACATGTTTTATGGGTCAGGACAGCAACACTCCTTCATCCCCAGCCCATTCCCCACATCCCTGCCAGCATCACTTTGCTGTGGGCACAGGGTTGTGCCAGATTCACGGAGGAGGAGCTGGGAGAGCTGAGGGCACGCAGCTGAGCAGGCACCTTTCCAGCCACAGCCCTGCCAGTTGCCTTCCTCTTCTCTCCTGCACATACAGAAACAGCCACCGGCGAGAGGAGCCGGGCTCCCGGGGGGAGGCTGTCCTCAGGGGACTCGTGTTTGGGTGCCGAGGACAAGGGCAGCATTTTAAGCACCCGGTGTTTACAGCCACAGCCCAGTATCAGCTCCCCGCCGGGGAGGCTCCAATAACCGCCAGCCCCGCGAGGGACAGCGCAGGGATCCAACAGCCAAGGTTTCCTGTTAAGCCCCGCGGTTCTATTTATGACTTTACGAGCAGTCAAGACCTTAAAGAAAAAGCCCCTCTGCTCTCGCCCTCTGGCCTCGCTCCAGCTCACGGCCCATGGAGGGGCTTCACTCCCATGGGGGACTGGGACTCCCCGCACGATGCCACCACTGACACGGACACTGACCGGCTTTTCTCCTCCCGGGAACAGCGTCTGGGTTACACAAGAGGTCAGGACTACCCTCTCACAACCTTACCCTGTGTCTGTGCCAAGCGAGCTGCAGGGGCCAGCCTGGCTCTGGAGGCTCTGGAGAAAGTTTTTCAGTTTGCACAAGCAAAAAAAAACCAGAGCAAACAATTAACGTCTCCCATCATCAGGCTACGAGGTGGTGAGGGACAGCAGGGAGCGGTGGAAGTGACACAGAACCCATGTTCAAGGCCATCTCCCTCCTGTGGGTTCTGACCCAGTTGTCCCTTGGACTTGATGCTGCGTCACAGTGCCAGCCCAGCTCAGCATCCCAGTGCTACATCCCAGTGCCAGCCCAGCACCCACAGCCACCTCTGCTCCCTCAACAGTTCTCAACTGTGCAAACCCCCCAGGACCACAATCAGGAACTCAGCCAAGCCAAAAGCTGGGAAGGTGCTTGTGGGAACAGCAAAAGAGCGGCAGAGCTGGCAGCACCAGCAAAAGGATGGTGAGAGTCAGGATGGCAATGAGAAGGACAATATTGGACATCAGACTCTATACAATGTGGGAATAAAACTGTTTGTTCTAATGCAGATAATGAAGAAAGTGTGATCACAGTTTACTGCCTCTGCATCCCTCCGATGTGTGCTGGGTCTGATTTACATCAGCACCCAGAGTTTGAAAGATCTGCTCTAGAGACATCAAAAGCACGCTTTTAACCTGCCAGAAAGATACAATGCTATAATGCAGAATTAAGAATCCCTTATAACTGCTGGGAGGTATTTGGCTTGAGCAAAAGTGATGGGCACAGTGCTCCTTAGGTTTGCATGGAACATATTCCCCTTATCCAGGTGGTCACAGGGACACCATGGACCATTAAGTGCCACATTCTGCTGCCTTCAGCTAAATTCCTACTCAGGACATAATTTCCCACTGACCTGGAGGTTTTGTCATGCAGCAGGTCAAGTGCCCGAATCCTTCATCCATAACCACATCAGCTGGATTAAATAAATAACCACAACTCAAGGGAAGCTGCTGGCCTGTTTCCATGACCAATTTAAGAAACCCTTGCAGACTTCACGGTCGCAGGAACCTCTCAGATCTTTTGTGATTCAGTAAAAAATATGTAAGTACTTCTTGTGAGTGACTCATTTAAAGTACACTGCAGGGCATCTCAGAGGATGCCACAGTCATGGAGATGCCAGTTATGGCCAATAATATCAGAAAATACACTGGGAAGCAGCAATCCATTTAGTGCAGTGCCAAGCGTGCAGGGATCCCCGGGAGAGCTGAGTGCTGGTGGTAAGGAGAAGGTTCACAAACTCATCTGCTTATGTTTTCCCACTTTCACTTAATAATCCCAGTTCACTGAAGACTAAACATATAGATTAAGAACAAGATCCTGTTCCCAAGAGTCAACTTACCCAGTCAAGAGAAGTTCCCAGTGCCTTTGAATCCTCTCATTCAACCCGAGACCTGCAACTCCAGTCGCCGACCCCCATTTCTGATCACATTTGATTTTTGCACTACAAAGCTCACCCAGCCTGGCTAATGCAACAGTTAATCTTGATTTTTTACATCCCCAAGTGATTCACGATGAGCCCGTACTTGATCCGCCCGGGGCAGCAAACCTGCCTTGGGAAGGTGGCCAGGAAAGGGGCCCAGGTGTGTTTGGGAGGAACGGCGCGGTCCAGAGAGGGGAGAAACGCCCCGGCACGCTCCTGCCCCAGGGAAGGTTGTTCCTCCTGCACCTGTGGATGCAATTTCCCATCAGGAAGGCAGCGTCCCACCCCAGAGCCCACCGCCAGCAGCTGCTGCCATCCCAGGAGCAGCAGCAGGACACCTTCCACACCCCTTCTCCAGTGGTTTTACCCCATTTCTGTGACTGGCAGTGAATCCCCTGCCCTGCTGCCATGCGTGCTCCCCACCAAATGGGACTTCACTTTTCCACTGGATTTATAAAGTATTCCCATGGCAGAGAAAAGAGAAACACACAGGCAAGGGAGGGGACGGAAGAAAGTGGTTTTCAGAAAGGAAAAAATGTTGTTTGGTTGTGAGGAGGGAACAGCCGTGGGCGAGATGCTGGGGCTGCCCAGGTTGGACCTCCCGCACCCAGGGTTGGGGTGAACAGGGCTTCTGCAGCAGCTTTTGGGTGGCTAGTAGTGACCCTGGGCTTTCAACCACCCACCAGCCCTCACCACAGGGACGATGCCTATTTATTTATTTTTTTTGTTATAAATGGTACTATTGTGCAATTCAATTTTGATCTTTTCCTGCTGGAAGTGATTCTGCAACTCCTGTGCACTCAAAAGGGTTTTAGTGACACAAACCAGTGTGGGAACAGCCTCAAACTACTGGTGTATGCATAATGCAATTAAAATTGTACCCGTCCTGTGCAGCTGGGCAATCACATCCTTCCTATCATTACATCAGTGCCCGGATGCCTGTTTGGGAAGGAGAACTTTTGAGATGCCTTTATCTTCCTGCCCGCCAGGCATTCACCGCGGGGTAGGGAAGGGGCGGGCGATTCGTTTTATGTTAGAAACTGGGCAAAGCGTCTTGGTACCATCTCCAAATTCAAGTGTAATAAAAAAAAGGCTATTTACATTGGACTTCATAGCACTGAAGCAAAATCAAAAAAAGCAGCTTTTCAGGATGTCTGAGAGAATTAACTATCTGCAGCAGGGCACTGCGAGCCGCAGCCAGGGGACACGGATGGCTCAGTGCCTGCAGACCCGGGGCACTCACCATGGAGCCGTGTCCTTGGCTACAGCTCCGGCTGCTCACTCATCTCCCTGAGGAAACAGAATCTACAGGATCTAAAACATCTCAATCCAGAGGGGCAGATTTAGGGGGATTTCATTCCAGTGAAACAGTGTGAGCTTTTTGAGCTCCTAAATCAGCGTTTTCTCACATCCAGCCCTGCAGAGCCCAGGCTCGGAGAGTTTTCTTGAAATGGGGTCAGTGACAGAAGATTTTATAGAATCCCAGAATCCCAAACCAGTTTGGGTTGGAAGGGACCTTAAAACTCATCCAGTGCCACCAACTGCCATGGGCAGGGACACCTCCCACCACACCAGGGTGCTCCAAGCCCCATCCAACCTGGCCTTCAACACTGCCAGGCAGGGGCAGCCACAGCTTCTCTGGGCACCCTGGGCCAGGCTCTCACCACCCTCACACCAAAGGATTTCTTCCTCACATCCCATCTCCATCTCCCCTCTGTCAGTTGGAACCTGTTCCCCCCTTGTCCTATCATTTACACAAGGAAGCACCCAGCAAAGTTCAGGCCATCCTCCCTCACCTTCCCCTGCAGAAGGAAAACACTCGGGCAGCGCTCCATAAACAAGGTTCGGGTGACTTTGAGATGAGGATTCAAGTCACCTCGTGACTGTCACCACATGAGACTCTCCATGTCCAGAGGGTTCTCAGGGACACACAGCACTGGCAGGCATTAGTCAGACCGCATCCCTGGAGCCCATTTGCTAATTTAACAGAATCTATTGCAATGATGAACGTGTTGCAGAAAACACGTGCCCAGGGGCTGCTGTCACGTGCAGGCAGAGGGCACTTGGGGGTTTGTGTGTTGCTTGCAGAGTACAACAGTATTTTTTTCCCCTTTTTCCAAGCTTCATGCAAGCATGCACTCAGGCAGCAGTCCCAGGAGATTTAATGTGGCTCAGGTACCACTGACTTTCCCTAACTTGGCCAGGGCAGCAGCTCTTTGGAGACCACGGGCTTTGAATCCTTAATCACTGCTGTAATTAGAACCAGAGCCCATGCCAAGCCAGCCTCTACCATGCACCTCCACAAACTTGGTTAAAGATGAGGAGCTGGGTGAATCTTCAGCTCCCAGCCTAAGGCCTGGGTTGTGGTTGGGTTCAGCTGAGGAGGGGGACACCGGGGGCTCAGCCTGGGGGGGACATAGCAGGGGACACACACTGGTCATTCTGCAGCAGACTGGGCTCACACTCACACACAGAGATGCAAAAGGTTTTTATGACCTTCTCCCCCCCTCCTTTGGGAACCAGGCCTGCCCGATCTGTTAAACCTGGCCACTTGCCAAGAAGACTATTAAAGAAGAAGGTTTCAATGGTCCATAAGCCTCTGTAGCTTGAATTGCTTTCGTGCTGACCGCGGGCTCGGTGCTCCCTGAACTGGGTGTCTGGGGCACGGGGAGCAGACGTGGGGCTGCGGTGAGGGACTATCAGGGACCATCCCTGTGCCACTGCTTCCCTGCTCACCCCCCCCAGGCTGTCCCTCCCTGGTGAGCACGGCAGTTATCCACCATGGAAAAAGGCTTTATATGCAGGTCAAGCCTCTTGGAGGGGAATAGGAGGGATAAAGGTCATGGTGAGGAAGCTGGAAATGCTTTTGCATGACCTCTGGTTACTGCGGGGAGGACAGGGACCTGTTCAGCATGTGGTTGGGGTTGTGGTATAAACTTGGCTCAGTGGTGCAAGTAAGACTATTTTATAGGCAGAAAAAAACTTGGTGCAGAAAAATTGTCTTGGAGAGAAGGCTGCCAAAGGGTTTGGTACCACTATATATATATATATATAATTATGTATCTGCATATGTGGATGTATAATCACAGGATGGTTTGAGTCAGAAGGGACCTTAAAGACCACCTAACTCCAACCCCCCTGCCATGGGCAGGGACACCTCCCACTAGACCAGGTGTGTGCATGGACATATATATATAAAATATATACAGAAAAGCTTCCCCCTGCTCTGGGTGATTGATTAACCCTTGTGCCACTATCGTTATCGCAGAGACATCTCACACTCCTGAAAAACTCCTTCTCACCCAGTATATGGTGGGGGAACAGCACAGGCCCCTCCTCAGCATGGCCACAGCAGCTCCTGAGCTGGTGGCAGAGCCCAGGGCTGGGTGCAGGGACCCCTCTAAACCCCAGCACCCCAACACCAAAGGCAAGGCACAGACAAAGGCTGGGCATCTCCAAGCAACCAAAGGAGCTGTGCTGGCCCCCAACCCCTCCTGCTCCACACTGCCCAGACATGCATTTGCAAGGAAATGCATTTGCAAGACACAAGATCTTTGCAAGCATCCACTTAAAAAGGGAAAAATGGTAACAAGGAGCTCAATGTCCTGAAAGTCCAATTTTACAGAAAGAGCACAGTAATCGCACATAAACAGAGGTATTTAAAGCATCTAAAATATCTACGGCATACCAGTGCCTTGCCAAGAGAAATTATTCAATAAATAATTCAGTGGCTGTGCAGAGATTTTACTTTATCCCTCGTAATGTTTCAGAGAGCAAAATCCAGCACCCGGAGCCTCAGAGGGGCCACGCTGCCGGCTCATCTGCATCCTCATCCTCTGCCTTGGGTCCAGTTATTCAGCCACTGCTGCCAAACCCCCCCGGAAAGCTTCATCCTCTGGTCCCACACATCCTTGCCCCACTTGGGCACAGCTCACAGCTGCGAACCAACCTCAAAATACCTTTCACAGCCCTGAGCAGCCCCACACAGAGCTGGTACTCTGAAGCCACCATGACTCGTGTACAGGAAAGCAGAGACTGATCCTGGTCCCCATCTGCCACTCCTGCATAAGGAAGCCCATGGAGTATTTTAAGTTTCATAACAGAAGGGACAAACTCAACAGCTCAGAGCTCCTTTGTCTCGGAACTCTATCAATCTCCTAAGGCACAGTGATGGAAAAGCTCCTCTAACTGCTGAAACGTCCTTAAAACGTTACCCAGTGCCAGCATGTGATGAGCCAGAGTCACAGGGTTTCCTCAGCCAGGCCAAACACCTCCGCCTGTGGTCACCGAGGATGAAGCTCAGATGCCAAAACCCACCTGGGACAGTTTTGCTCCCACTGTGAAGGGGTTTTGTTGGCAATGGTTTTGTGGGTTGACTTTTAGTATGTTTTTTTAGCGATGTTGATGGGTGATTGTCCCATATACGATCTGGCTCTAGAGTGCTGTCTGACACACAGCAAACAAACATCTTAAATAATTGCATAAAAACAGTTATCTGGGGCAGAGTACAAAGAGAAGCCCTGAATGGAGAGGGAAAAGGCAGCTGCAGCCATGACAGCCAGTTTTGCTGCGAGGAAAGATGAAGGTGCAAAGAGCCTGCTGGCATGTTGCCAGGCAAAGTTTTGACATTTGCCTTCAACTACCAGTTGGATCTGAACAAACCTTAGCAGGGTCTGCAGAGGCCATGGTGCAGCTGAGGACCTCGGGCACCTGAAGGTTTTGCAGCAGTGTTGGTGCTGGCCAATGCAGAGGCGTGGGGAGCACCAGCCTGACGTGGTGGGGGCAGGAAGGGGTGTCCAACCACAGCACCCAGCTCCAGACCTCCCTAATTCCCATCTCATTGTTCAGCCCTGCTGGCTCTCCTGCTGCAGGCACACACTGCACTGATTCCTGCTCCCTGATTGTGCAGTGGGGCACAATCACAGAATCATTCAGGTTGGAAAAGACCTTTGAGATCATCGAGTTCAATCACAAACCCAGCACTGCCAAGGCCACCATTAAACCATGGCCCTCAGCCGCACATCCACATGGCTTTTAAACACCTGTCAGGTGTCAGGCCAGGGCCTGACAAATCTTTCAGTCAAGAAATATTTCCCAATAGCCCATCTAAACCTCTCCTGGTGCAGCTTGAGGCTGTTTCCTCTCCTCCTATCACCTGGATGGGGTGACCCAAACCCACACCACTGCTGGATGCGGCTCCTCTGCCTTACTGGGGCACACAGCTGTTGGCTGGAGCAGGCAGCTGAGCTGGCACAAAACTAACTGTCCTGCAGAAATAATGGAAAGAACTGTCAGTTTCCAACCAAATCCCCACCTGGGGTGATCGTATGGCATCACACCAGTGCCACGATGGAGCCAGGACTGCACATGCAGGGATGGCAGCTGGAGACCTGGGCAGCAGCACAGCTCAGGGCAGTTCCATTTCATGCTGGCACTGCAGCACGTGGTCACAGGGATCGGTCACAGGGACCTCCTTGCCCTTCACCTGGCACAGACCCACCTCCATCCTGCCAGGAGCAGACTGCAGCTGAGCCCACACGGGCTGTGATGCCCCAACAACATCCCTGGCCACGTCTGGATGGCAGAACAAGTTCTGCCAGGGCAAGGAGCCCTCCTGCCTGCCTGCGGTGTCCTTCCGACTCCCACCCTGCCTTTCCCAGGCACCAACACAAATATTTGTGCAGGGTCCTAGGGGGACCAATCCAGCTGCAAACCTTCCTGGGCTTGTTGCTGCTGTTTCTTTTGGTGGCAGCACCAACCCAAAGTGGTTTCCAAGTTATGCTCTGAGCATCCTGCATGGCCACTGCGTTATATCCAGGCACCTCTGGCAGCCCTGGGAATGCATCACCCGAAGTGACATAGAAACCCAGATAAGTTTATGAGAGGAGACCTTCACTTAAGCGACAAAGTGGTGAATGCATGCTCAGAGCTGGTCCTGAAGAGGAGAGGAAGGAACAGGAACGTTTCGTGCATCACTCCCCAGACATGCCTTAACCCGACAGCTCAGGCTGGACTGCAGCTCCTGCTTGGTTGAATTTCAATACCATATAATAGCTAAGAAGTGTCTTTATTATGAGGAGCAGTTCTCTTTAAGCCAATATTACAGCTTGAAGAGCTCCCAAACTTCCTGGCCTGCCGCTGCAGTAAAAGCAGAGCCACATGAACTAATGAGCAGGCTAAAAGGCCTCTGCTGGTTGGGTGTCAAATGTGTGCCCATGAAGATGGGGCTGAGAGTTTTCATGCTAGAAAATTATGTCAAAAATGGGAGCTTTAAAAAAATAACAGTACTGTCATGATCTAATGATAATAAATAGTTGTATCCTTCACTTGCAGTAAGCTGTCTATAATTAGTCCAAGTTAATTACCAACCAAGTGCCCTGCAAGTTGTAGCACTTTTCTGAAGGGCCTTGTGCACGCAGATGGGAAGGGGTGAGGGGATCTTGAAGGTGCAAGTGCACCTGGAGAGAGCAGGGTTCAACCCAGACCCCAAGCACAAGCACATCATGACTGCCTGCATCAGGCCCAGGCTTCATCCCAAAACAAACCAGCAGCCAGAGACAGCTTTGAAAACTGCTCAAGGCTCATTTGGCAACTTCGCAGTGCAATCAGGGGCAAGAAAATAAGCAAGAGGCAGCGCCAAAAGAGCTGAAGGGAAGCAACTCCTTCCCCCAGTGCAGGTCGAAGGTGGTGGGGATGGGCAGCAGGGGCTGTGCCCGTCGCACAGAGCTGTGCCCTCTGCCTGCCGGGGCCCCGCGCCAGCACCGAAACACCCTGCCCACCAACAGCCAGGGCTTCTCAAAATAATCTCTGCACAATTTCTGCTGCAGGAGGAGCACGGTGCTTTTAAAGGAACACGACTTGACATTGCTGTCTCGCATGTGGAGCTGGTGAAAAGAGACCGTTCGCTGCAGAAACGGTCACTGTGTTAGGGGCTGCTCTCCCAGTGCTGGGGAACAGCAGATAACCACGGTTGGTGCCTGTGGGTTTTTTGAGGGGGCCCCATAGCTGCACACAGCCACCACGTAGCAGCTGTGCTGAGCAGCCATGTCCAACCCACCATGAGATAAACCACCAGGAACAAGCGGGGATCCTCCTCTCTGAAATCATCCTCCTCACATCCCCGACCCAACCTGTCCCCACCACACCAAAGGATGGGATGCAGCAGGGATGGGCACACACTACTGTAAGCAAGAAACCACACTTGATGTCCAGTGTCTGCATAAGAGAGTCCCGTGATCTGTGCTTAGCACCAGGGTACACCCCCATCAGTATTTGCACCCCAAGCATCCGCAGGCTTTTCCCACATGGATGAAGCACACACATGGTTATGTACCTCAAGGTGGTGTGAATGCACAGTGTTTGATTAGGAACTGCACACACAGGTACATTGGATGCTTGTAACCTGCCACCACTGTGTGGCCTCAGCAAACGCACATGTTGGTCACCAGCGTTTGGAGATCCCACCAACTGCAACAGCCATCACAAAGAGCCACCCTTGGAGCCCGGGCGGTTAGAGCACATGGACAGAAAGCCTGGAGACTCACAGGGTGTCAGACACGAGTAAACGAGTTTGCTGGTCTCTGCAGAGCTCCTGCTGTCGGGAACAAGCCCTGATGCTTGGGAACATGAGACTGGGGGAATGATGCCCCAACCAGCAGAGCCCTCCCGGAGCACCCCCAAACGCCAGCCTCCATCTCTGCGTCCAAGTGACCTTGTCCCCGGTGTGCGGCCAGGGTGCAGCGAGCTGACAGCACCGGGGAGTCCGCAGAGGTGCCTGGGGCGTCCCCGGGGGGTTCCCGAGCTGGAAGCAGCAGCAGCCCCCGCGATCCTGCGGCCGGAGCTCCCGGTCCAGGCGGGACCGACCGGCTCCAGCCCTGCCATCTCCAGCCAGAGCCGGGCTGGAGCTCCCCCCCCTCCTCCAAGGCTGTTGGAAACCTCTGAAACAGCAGGGAACTGCGAAAGCCGCAGACTCTGGGGCTTCACCCCCGTCCTGCTCTGCCGCACCGTGACCCCTCGAAACGCAGCAAACCTTTCCCCGCGGTGCAGCCCCCGAGGGTCCCTCTGCACTCACGGGTCCCCCCCGCGGTCCCTCCGCACGCATGGGGCTCCCGCACCCGCTTTTCTTTTGTTGCCGTTTTGTGATGCCCGGCATCCCGCACCCCCCGCGCCGCAAACTGCCAAGGCCGGCGCAGCCCCCAGGCTGCTCCCCGGGCTGTCAAGAAGAACCCAAACCCCGAGGCACGGACTCACCAGCCCCCGGGGAAGCCGCCGGTCCCTACCCGCGCCCGCATCAGCTCATGGTGCGGCTCCCGCCGCCGGGGCTGCCGCTCACGGACTTGTTGAAGAACTGCTGACTCCAGGACGTCCCACCCCCTTCCCATCTGCAAACTGCTGAAAGAAGTTAAGCTTGGCTAATATCAGCTTAGGCTGTATTAGCGCCGCAGCAGCAGTGCCCCGGTGTAACCCTTGAGGCACTGGAGACCCCGCTCCCGGCGGTGAGAGCCTGGTTCCAGGGCAAACCTCACCCCCTCTGCACCGGGTACCGCACATCTCCCCGGCCTGCTGGGACTTCGTGGCTCCCGACACACCCGAGGCGAGGCTTGTGGATGGAAAACTGCAAAGCCTTCCCACAAATGTTCAGTTCGAAATGAAAGACAGCATCGTTATTTTTTTTTCCTTTGTGAAAAGTCATCATGAAGTTTCTGACACTGAGAAAGTCTGTGTTGCCATCTCCCAGCCTGCTAAATCAGAAGCTTCACAGCTTGAGTAGAATAAATGTAAATCACCTGAATCAATACAATAGTAAGAGAATAACTATTTCAAACGTCATCCTTGTACTGTTACATATATTAAAAACAAAGAGAAAAAAAGGCATTTGAGCCAAAGCCAGGTTTTGTTAATTCACGCTGATAATAACACAACAAAAACTGCAATTCATTTGTGGTGGTAAAATCATTAATATTTAAGAGGTCTGGCTAAGACATTTATCCTAACTGACCTGTCCTAAATCGTGCTCACAACACCATGCACCTGGAGCTGGTAATGGAAAGACCTCAAAGAAAATCAACACTGACTGAGGAGGGGCAGATATTTAATGAGATTCCAGGCAAGCGTGTCAGACATCACCCAGACAGGGGCATTCAGCAATCAGGCTTAATTCATAAATTTGCCAGGGAATACTGGCCTAAATGGTCTGCAGGTGTAAATCAGCATCACAGTGCTGGCTTAATGGGACCTCAGCAATATTCATCAGCTCAAATCCTCGCCCTTTGTTCCTTAAGAGCCACAGCTTGACAGAAACTTTGTAGTCAGGAAAATCTTTCAGGTGTGTGAGCAGCCCTGGACTCTTGCTGCCTGTAGCCCACGGATACAACACATGATGGAGTGCACCAAAGGGGATGTGGGAATACTGATTTTAAATAAATATTGCATTAAAAGCAAGTCACTGTGCTGCATTTATTTCGAAGAGGTCTTTTTTCAAGCTTCTGTTGGGAAGAGATGCTCTTACATCCCTTGATGCTCACAGTGGGCAATATACCCTCAGCATAGGTGGAGGGTTTCAGTAAAACAAGTGTTTCAGGACAGCTTCAGACCCTTCTGCCTCCCCAGTAAAACCCTGAGCAGTTATTCCCTCTCTCTTTGTTTCATTACATATTCATACAGCATAAGGACTTGCTTGCTGGAACAATCAAGGGAGAAATGGCCACCTCTCTGGCAGTGTCCAAGGCCAGGCTGGATGGGGCTTGGAGCAACCTGCTCTGATGGGAGATGTCCCTGCCCATGGCGGGGAGGTTGGAACAAGATGATCTTTAAGGTCCCTTCCAACCCAAACCATTTGGTGATTCTATGATTCTATTAAATAGGAGAGAGAACAAAGGGAGGAAATGGGATTTAGGCTTCCTACCTTCAAGGAAGAAGAATGTAATACACAGAATAAAAGCTTCCCCAGTGCCCCAGCATTTTCTGCCAGGTGATTTTCAGAGCAGAGTAATGAGGAGGGTGTTTTATGGGAAGACAACCTCTCTTTTTGGACACACAGCCCAAGGAAAGCACACAGTCCACCATAAACTGGGGTTTGCTCTAAAAGCCTTTGGCACCGGACCACAGAGGACAGTTCAAGTCTGTGTAAGATCCTCCTGCAGATGTATCAGCTCTGCAGAACGAGAGGCTGAAGGTTGGCAGAGCTGAGCCCAGAGGTGCTGAGCACCCAGGACCCGGCCAAGGCAAGAGGAGCTGCCATAAAGACCTTTATGCTTCAAACCATGGCTCAGGTGACTTCTGCTTCTGTAGAAAGCTGCCCCAAACTGCCCCTGGCCTCGGCGCATTAAGTAGCAAGGAGGGTTATACTCTACAAGTACAAAGGAAAGAAGACTTCACCTTTTGTGCTGATTACTGCTCAGTGTAAAGCCCAGTGAGATCCAACTACCAGTAAAAGCAATGGAAAGACTTCAAAGGACTTTTATGGGATTTAGCTGAGACCTCACCTGTCCAGGAAAAAAAAAAAAAAGAAGTTGTATCAGTAAGTTACAGTGGTTTTAGTGCCCAGTAAAACCCAACGTGAAGGAAGGGTACCGTGAGAGAGGAACCTATTGGATTTCTATATGCTTTACCAAAATTCATGAGAAACACAGATTTAGGTTGGATTTTAGACAGAGAGATGCTTATAGCCAGGAGGATGCAGAGCAGCTGACCCAGGCTGTACCACAGCGGGCTCAGTGCTGGCCCCTGAGCTCCTGCGCCTTCATTGCTCCACGGCCCAGAGTCCTATAAGGCAGCTGAAAATTCTGAGGATAACTCAATAAAAAGTGCTGCTTTGTCTTTCAGGACATTCCCATAACCCAGGGCAACAGCTTCAGTTACAGAACAGAAATCTGCCAGCAGTATCTCTATGTTCCTTAAGGCCCATTCATGGCAAATTCTGCCGTGGCCAGAAATAAAAACCCAGCCACTAATTAAAATAACGAAAGTCGTGTAAAAGACGGGGGAACTTTACTACTTTGTGTTTCATTTTAGTAGTCTCTTTTTCCTCTCTATGTCTTTTAGTCGGATATTATGCTGTGCTGATTACACAGCACACATTTTTGCCCACTTACAAAGAGCAGCAGGACGGAAGCACACTGTATGAAAAGATTAATTCAATAATTAGAAACACTAATATGAGGCTACCAGGCAAGTGCTGCTGCCTCCTCTCCCTTCAGCCCTCAATTTCCTTACACCACAGGGATGCCAATGCAAGGGAACAAAAATAAACCCAGGATGATGATTTTATTGCTGATGCATCTCTTCCCAGCTGTCACCCTCAGAGCAGTTTACAGGCACCCACAAGCCCAGCCTGCCTTTCGCAGCTGAGTGCAGTGGGTGCAGTACACAGTGAGTCCTGCCCTGCTCCCTTCTGCATCCTGGCACCCACCACCCACAGCCCCCGACCTCAGCCTGCGCCCAGCTCCGTACCCCAGCACCGAGGGCCTGGCACCACGCTGGAAATGAGGGGAAAAGGGGATCAGCATCATTGCACAGAAGGGTTTTGAGAAATCTGTGCTTGGGCTGTGCTCCGAGATGTCCTCAACTAGGGAAAGTTAAATACTTGACTGAAGTTTTCTTCTCTTTAAAGTCCTATCAAGCGGTTACATTGTCTGAATGTTTATAAACACTCGGTTTATGTTGCAGGATCTTTGCTGTTGCTTCAGTTTGTTTGGGTTTTTTCCATTATTTTGTTAACATACGCAGCAATTAGGTTATTTGTATTTTGTTTCTGGTCAGTTCCACTTTCTGATTTCACGCCCTGCAGCACGCTGTACCCTTCTGTGCCCGACACTTCTGTAACTTGCTTTTGCTCTCCTATTTTCAGACATTTTCGAGTCCTCATTAATGCATTTCTGTCCACGCTAAATTGTGCAAACTCCCCCCAGATCTCCCTATGGCTGCACATGAGTGAATTCTCAGTTCAGAGATCCATGGCATCTTTCCTCTGCCTCCTTGTTGTCGGGTTTTTCCCCACCTCCAGCCACCCTCCCCGCTGCAAAAGCCGCCTTTAAATCCCCTTTCTGGCCATTTCGAGACGCGTCTGTCCAAGACACTGGAGGTTTCAAAGAGTTAAGGCGGGGAGGGGGGGGGGGGAGCTCCTCAGACAGCCCATTCTTCAGTCTCAATGACCCAGAGCCTTTGCCTTTTCAAATGTATTTAACCAAATAAAGTGAATAGAGGATATGCAAATGCCTTTTCCGAAAGGAAACAGCCCCGGATTGTTGTTGGCAGGTCAGAGCATCACACCACCCTCAGCAGCCTCTCAGCTGCCGGGATTTGCCGGGCCGGGGAGAGGAGGCTGAGCTCGGCCGGCACAAAAAAAACCTTTTCAGACAGAATAAAATCAGGGCTGGGGCATTCCGCAAGGGCAAAGAGAGGAGGTGACTGGGGGTCGTTCCCCAGAACCCGCCTCGTTCACGCTGGAGGCTCCACGGGGGTCCCTGGAGCATCCCTGCTCCAAGGGTCAGGGGACATCAGGGTGCTGGGAGCACTGAGGTGACCTCTCACTGCCCACAAGCTGCTCTCAGCTGGGCTGCTCGGAGGAGTTACTTGAACATTTTGTGGAACTAAAAATAATTCTGAATGAGGTCATCTGGAGTTGTGGAGAACGGTTTTATCTGAACCTGAGCTGCACTGGAGATACGGAGTAAAACACACCCAACATTTCGAGAGGGATTCTAATGTACTTGTCTTCTTTCTCCACCGTTGGATACAACCTTGAAACAAGCCCTAAACAATGTTCTTTCCACTTTTTATATATAAATACTGTTCTCTGCACAAAAGACATCTGAATCTGCATTGTTCACATCTTTTGTCATTCCAGTGCAAGTTTGGCTCAGACCACTGCCAATTCCTTTAAATCACCAGCAGAATTATTTGCTCCTTTTCTAGATACTTTTTCAAAGAAAAGAAAAAGTTAAATTAAATCAGCTTAGCAATGTCAGTGCTGGCCCCTGTGCTGACCAGCTCTCACTTGCCCTTGGAGAAAAATTCCTAACTGAATCCCAGCTTAGCAAACACCTCGGTGCTTTCCCAGCTCTCAGCTGGTGCCTCCCAGCAGCAACTGGGACACCTTGGCGACCACAGTACGTCTGCATTGCTGGCTGAGCTGGTTTCAGGGATTTGGCAGCCCTGGGAAAGGAGCAGCTTGTAGCTCTGGAGGCGGAGGGGAGCGTGGCTCTGACCCTCACCATGTGAGGACACCTGTACATCCTTCCCCCAGGAGGCTGTTCTGGAGCCTCCATCTCCCCCTGGGCACCATCACCAGCCCACACAGCCCTCGATTTCTCAATGCCTGGTGGGAGAAGGAAACATCATGAGGCAACAGTCTCAGAGAGGAAGACAGGCTGTGGGTCAGGAAGGAAACACCAGGGGAAAACAAAGGTCTTGGCTGAGGCATTACATTGGCATCCAAGCAAGCAGGATCTAGATTAGTCATAAACCAATCTGAGCTGAAACTAGGGAGATTTCGGAGCAAAAGTTGCTAGAACAACTTTCCAAAATGAACTCTTCCTGTTCCCAGCAGGGAGAGTCACACTTGTGTGGAAGGGCCAGCCAAGGTTGCTCCCTGCACCAGGTCCCTGCCACCCCAGAACTTGTGCTTCTGGACCCATCTCAGAACCCAAGGCATTGTAGTGATTGTGATCAGGCTGATAGCCTTGAAGTGACTGTTCTTCATCTGTGGTCAAAACACAACCTCAGGTGTCCAGATGAAGCATCCAGGTGTCCATTCCCAGGTGTGGGACTGGTGGTCCCCTCCTTCCACCCATCAGCAAAGCGATGAGCAGTGAAGGCTGTCCTGGAGTTTGGCCACTAGATGATGGGCTTACACAGGGAACCACCTCTGCCACAGGCAACAGCGGATGAAAGACCCTTCTCTGCAGTTGCTGTTTCTCTGAATCACCTAGCATCTGACCCATTGGACAGGAACCACTGCTCCCCGGGGCCAAGTGAAACAGTTGATCTCAGCGAGCCAAGCCACATGACAAACCCCAGGTATCCCTGGCACCCACCAGCCTGTCCAAGGCCAGCCCACCAACACTGATTTTGCAGCATTATGTCGCAGTGATGGAGTGGAAACTGTTCACTGTAGCTTACATGTGGTGTTTCTGAGATTGTATCTACACCACAGCAGCCACATCGCTGAGCAAATGGAAATGTGAGCTGCAGTCTTGCAACACCATGGCACAGAGCTCTAAATATAAAGACTTTTCCTCCCTTGATTGGGGGTTTCCTAACAAGATGGTGATTTCCACTGATGCTTTTTTCTTTTTGACAAATGACACTTTCTTCCTGTGGCGCAAAAGCAAATGACTTGGACAAGGTGGTTGGATTTATCTTCTTTCCACCTTTCTGAGCGCGGTGTATCACACAGCACGGGAGATGGAAAAGCAGCTTGTGTGGCTAAGGGGGAACTTCTGGGACAGCAAGCGCAGTGCTTGGGTTTTGTGGGAGAATCCCTGCAGGGGCTTGCTGCAGCCTGCCCTGAACTCACCCCACACCAAGCAGGGGCTGTATTTTTAGCCACGCTTTTCCATAGCACCTGCTCCACATTGTAGCTATGTCAGTGCTTGTAAAAGCCCAAGCAGTGGGTAAAGGGTGGGTGATGTGTGGCTGCAGAAGGGAGCGTGGGGACCAGCCTCGGGGTCCTGTAGCATGGCCCAGGGGCTGAACTGCTCCTGTGGCTCTGAGACTCTTCCTGGCTAAAAATCCCCACTCGCCTCACTGCCTCGCCCCCCCTTTCCCACCACCAACCAACTTCCCCATAGCAGAGTCTCCAGTATAAAGGTAGAATATTTATAATTCTATCTATATGCAAAGCCTTCCTCCTCCAGCCCCTTCCCTCCTCACTGGCCCAGGGCACCTCGGAGGCTCTGTGACAATGTTTACGGTGGAAGGAGGGTTTGACACAGTAAATGACTTGTCATCAGTAGGCATTGATAGCACACTGTGCCGATCAATCCCAGCCCAGCAAAACATTTACCTGTCTCACACGGTTCGGTGTCAATGCCAAGTTCCTCAGAGTCTCTGAAAAGGATTTTGCAAAGACTGAATCAGCACATCTGGGAAGAAAAGCCCCCGGGGAGCCAGGCGTGGCTCACAGCAAACTACAGAAAGGAGCCCGAGGGCACCTGCTGGGGTTTCATGATTTTGCAGATCTATTTCAAGCATATTTATCCATATTTTAAAGCCACATGCTCTCTGGTACACCTTACTGCACTGCGTTTGACGAGATTCTGGGGTATCTTGGTTGATGAGCACTGTAAGCTCCTGTTAGGAAGGAGAGGAGGGGGGAGTTTGGACACTGGTGTCTTCTCCAGAGGGTACAAGGCTGAAGAGCTGCAGGCCCAGAGCACTGCGGTTGCCCTCCTGAGAGCTCCTGGCACCTGCAGCCCTGCAGGGATGGCAGCAGGGACAGATGGGACCCCAGTGCCAAGGACCTGCAGGGCTTTGGCTTCGCTCGGCAGCACAAGAGACATAAATAGCAGTGATGGAAGAAACTCATTGCTTGTATTGATCCATCACCAAAGAACACACACGGAGCACTCAGAAATAAAATCTGTATTAATAGATGTTTTTCATTCCTGTTCCTGTCTGATCAGGAAGAGGGTAATTAAGTCAATAATTTTTGGGGGGTCTGTACGAAGAAACAATCTAGCAAAACCAAGAAAAGACAGGAGAAGAGCTGCCCTGGCCACCTGTGACTCCATCCAGAGGTAAACACCTGTGTCATATTACCTGCCACCCCTTCTTCAGCCTCCCCCAGACCTGCCTCTCCTTAGCTACAAGTTATTCAGGGGCTGGTTGCAACTGTGCCGTGATAAAGCAGGAAGATGCTGGTATTTCTCTAGGAAAGGTTTAAACCCTGAGGTGCTCTACAGTGTTTGGTGATGTCCAAACAACAGCAAATGAAACATTTACAAAAAAAAGAAATTACTCTCACTGATGTAATGTAGTATTTCTTTGTTCCTGGCCTGCTCCCAAGTCAGCTTTTCTGTTTCTGGGGGTATGCAGTTAATTCAGTTTACCATCTGTCTTCAAAGCTTTTCTCCTCTTTTCATTACTTGAATATATTTGTAATATCCATAGTAGCATGGAGACAAGAATCAAATAAATGTCTAGATTAGTTCAGAGCAGCAGAGAAAAATTGCTCTGTGCTTTTCCCCTGCAAGCAGGCAGGGAAATACACATAATTTACTCTTTCCTTTTGATGGTATCTAGCAACTGTTCAAAGAGCTCAGTGATATGGCTGACACAGCAGAAGGCTGTGCTGGAGAACAGGCTGGAGTGGTGGGAGGAGAGGAACCGCATGAAGTTCAACAAGGGCAAGCGTGGGCTCCTGCACCTGGGGAGGAACAACTCCAGGAACCAGGACAGGTCAGGAGCTGACTGTAGCTCTGAGGAGAAGGACCTGGGAACCCTGGTGGACCAGTCGACCATGAGCCGGCAATGTGCCCTTGTGGCCAAGAAGGCCAATGGCACCTGAAGTGTGCAATGTGCCCTTGTGGCAGCAGGTCGAGGGAGGTTCTCCCCCTCTGCTCTGCCCTGGTGAGGCCACATCTGGAGTATTGTGTTCAGTTCTGGGCTCCCCCATCCAGGAAGGACAAGCAAGTGTTGGCTCCGTCAGGGCCCTCGTTTCTCAGCGGGATCCTCTGTGATGATCCTCAGGGTGACCTGTGGTGATGGACACCACTGCTGCTGCTGAGAATGGTGAGAACAATACAGCTGTCTTGAAGGGCACCCATCCTGTAGGTGCAAACATTAGGCTGGAGTCATGTTCACACAAATAAAATGAGCATGGCATTATGGGAGGCCACGACTCAGAATGGACACACTTCGGGGTAACTGGACACACACAGCAAGATGCACGTGGAAGCAGCAGAGTAAATATCGAGATGGGAGGCTCAGTGATCAATACTGCGGGGTGGACATGGAGACTCAAGAGCAGGAGCTTGCACAGAGGACCCATTCCCAGCAGGCCCAGTTACCTATTACCATGAACAAGGCTGGTATATCTAATAACATGGCTCAGAGGAGTCTCTGGGGCCTCGTGGCCCAAAATATTGTAACAAACACTTGCCTGCAGCCTCTGAGCCAAGTCCTTTCTGATTCACCCATGTAATTCCCTCTGGGACATATTTGCACTGCACGAGTTTCAATACAGTTCAAAAGCAGCTGATTCAAGCTGCTGATTTAAGCAGCCATAAGCCCACTGATTTAACAGGAGCTACCAGGACATTTTCAGAGACAAAATTCAGGACAATGATATTAGATTCCCATTTTTTTTCAGTGTGAAACTTCCCTTCCATAACCAAAAACAGCAAGTAGATGGAACACAAATAATTATGATACATTTTCCATTCTCAGCACTGCCCTCAGAGTATTTACCTAATGCTGCAGAGATGTGTTTTGAAATCACCTTTCCCTTTGTACTTCTTCCCCTCGGAACCCTGCCTGCCTGGAGGAGAGCTGTTGGATGGATAAAGGGGAAAGCAGCACAGACATGGAACGTTATCTTGCTTTAGAAAAGACACTTCACACAGTTTCAAAGGGCTCGAACTGGAATCAGTGCAGATCATTTAAATGGAACCTTTAAATACCGTACGGAGAGCCCCCTGTTTCGGACCTGCCATAATTTTCCAGCCCAGCCACACTTCGCACCGACACCGCCTGCTCACAAAACAATGGGATTCAGGTTCCCCCCACCCCCCCGCCCAACAGCTACAGCACAGCCACGTCCCGTTTCACACACCCGGCACAGACAAAGCGCCGGGACAGACGGCCCGAGGATGGACCCGCGGCGCGGACGGCCGGGATGGTTGGGCAGGAATTATGTAACGCGCTTCCAGCGGGGCCGCAGCCGCCTCCCACCGCACCCGCGCAGCACCACGCACGGTGCTGTGTGCGCTATGGAGTGCGCGCTCCCGCTG
>VZRW01006048.1:158484-231812 GCA_013398125.1 Aegotheles bennettii | reverse complement strand
CGCCGGCGGTGGGGAAAGGAGCCGGGAAACACAGAGCAGAGCGGGATGGGGATGGGGGGAGCACATCCCACCTGCCCCGGCGGTTTTCGGGGGGCACTCACCCAGCAGCAGCCAGCCGGAGCCCGCCGAGCCCAGGAGCGGGGCGAGCATCCCTGCGGCGCGGCCCGCTCCGTGCAGCCGCGCACTGCGGCGCGCTCCCGGCGCGCTCCCTGCGCACCGAGGCGCGCTCCCCCGGCATAGGGCGGTATTTTAAGCAGCCCTCCTCCTCTCCCCATCCTGCCGAGCCCTCCAGCTCCCTCTTAAAAGGGGCGATACCGCCGGCTGCTGTGCGGGTGACTGAGCCAGGAGGGGCGAGCATCCCTTCCCCCTCGGAACACCGGGGGACAGGGACGGGAGGGGAGCAACTTCACCCTGGGATTGCTGTTCTTTCCACCTTTGGCCCCTGAAATTGCCCCTGGACGGCGACATGCACGGGAACGGCCCTAAAATCCCTGACCAGAGGTGCTGGAACATCCACAGCTTCATCAGCAGAGCTGCGAGACAGAGCAGAATTGCTTCTAGACATTTGAACACCTTAAAATACAGCTGATGGCTACTTGAAAAAGGAGACAAACTGTGTGTGGGATGCTAAATACATGGGGGGAACAGCAGATTTGTGATCTTGGCGATCACATCTTTCTGAACCAGCAGATTGTAGAAAAATTAATCTCCCAGCTTCATGGTACAAGAAGGGCTTGGCAGGAGAAGGCTTTAAGAGGGCTGCACCAGTGGCAAGCTCACATTTTACACCCCCCTGCAATCACAGTGCCAGTGGGGTAAACAGGACAGAAGCAGCAAGAGGTAGAAGATCTGGTACCTTTTTTCCAGCCTTTTGAGTGACTGCCATGGCACAACTGCTTGCTCACAGCTGTAATGTGCAACTGTTTAACTCTTCATGGGCACAGACCAAGATACACCCCAAAACCACCTCTGCCTGTACCAGGGATTAGCACTGTTCAGGTACAATCACAGCTGATCAGGGCACACATTTCGTTTGAAGGTTTCTGGTTTCCTTAAAGGTGATAATGAAACTGATGTAAATGGTGAATTTCCATTTCATGGCAAACACTATTTTTCAAAATGTGGCTTCCTTCTGATTCACTACGAAAAGGACTTGAAAAAATTTCCTGTATACAGAGGACCAGCAGCTGACTAAGACTGATGTCACTTTGATAGTGTTACCACTGCCCACTGCTGAAAGCTGTTAGAAAATTGCCACATCCATTTTACTCAAGGGCTATTTGGCTTCCAAGATCCATGCTCTCAATGCAGAAAACCATCACCAAGCCTCATAACCAGTGAGCTGGGAACCAAAGACAACGGTACCTGGTTCCTCAGACCACAGTTCTCACAGTAAATGTCTCTACAGCCTGCAGCAATTGTGACCTCAACTGCACCCAATCTCAAAATCGAATAAACCAGCTATAAAACAGGACCTGGCAAATCATCCCTGCTTATATGATGTTAAGAGAAGATTTTACTTAAGAGTAAAATAGATGCTAGATGAAATACTGCACAATATATTTTACTTTAGAGCTTCTGTCTAGCCTATTCCTACAACCTTCTATTTCTTGATAAGGAAGAACAGTTTCTACTCCACTTTTCACCTTCCTCCCTGCAGCAAAATTTGTGTTGGAAGGCTGTCAGAGTGTCTATCTTCTGCAGGCTGCCCAGACCCTACAGTCCCTATGCCTAAGCAAACCCAGGCTTCTTCCTGAACCACCAGTGTCATTTGCTGAGCCCTGCTTCTGGGCTCCTGGAAACCTCTGTTAGCTAGAAATGACAACACTGAAGCTCATTTGATAGAACAAATTAAGTTGTCCTAGTGATACAGGATCTCTTGGTCTTTCAGGAGATGGACCTTTTTATATACTACTTCCTTAGGGAAGCTGAGGGACCAGTAGAAACTGGTTGAAATCTACCAGCTCCCAGAACTCCACTGAACAGGTTTACAGCAGATTTGCACATACAGTTGCACAATGAGTCCCAAAACCACCTTTCCTCCACCTAGCATAGGAGGAGTAAAGGTCTTTGACACAGCAAATACTGCTTGGACCTTCATGCCCTTGCTCTGGGGAGCCACAAGGTGTCTGCCCACACTCTGCACAGAAGAGCTTTCCTGACCTGATCATCTCCTGCAGTCGCTCCTCCAAACTCTATGCATATTTAAAAAAAGAGAAGTGACTTCCTGTGTTTCACCACAAACTTCCTGTCTCTCTGTGAATGGCTCATGAACCTTTTTCTAGTTCTTGACTTTAAAATTTTTGATAGCTTTCTGCTTCTCTGTATGCTAGAGCCCAAACAAATTTGGCCCAACCGGTTACCAGAAGGCTTAACAACTCCATTTTCTGAAGTTGTTCATGCCTCAACAGCAGCCAGTGTAAGTGCTGTCACTGAATGAAATGCTCTCATTCAGTGCCCATCAGCTGAGATGACTGTAAAGAGATTTTGTCTTCAAAGTGTCAGTGACAGACACCTGTCATGATGCTGCTAAAATTTTCCACAGCAACAAACCACACAGAATCTTATGAGTCACAGAAGTGCCCCAAATTTCTACTACACCACAGAGCTGTCTCTCCTGCAGAGGATGTTCCCTCAGCCACCAAGAAATTTAAGTCACAACCACAGGCCAGCAACAATCTTCCTAATAGCCAGAGCAGAAGACAACACCAGAAAAGACTGGCCAAGGAATCTGAGCTTGTACCCCTCTCTAAATGATGTTAAGTTTTTCACTTCACCCGCAAACCTGCTACTGCCAGAACTCTGTGCTGTGTTCCTTCACAGTCTGGGCTGGGTTATAGAGGACATGTGCTGTATCACATCTCAGTGAATAAACAAATCCAAAGTGGCTCCTACTTGTTCTCACAATTAGGTGCAATAACATTAACCTAGCAGAGAAGAAATATCAGTTCCTTATTTCTTGCTTGAATAATTTTATGTGCCTACTCAATAGTCAAATGTAATCCATTTGCCCCAAGTAACACCAATATTAAAAACCTTAAAATGTTCAATTCTATGAAATCTTTTAAAAAGATGTATAATATATTTCAAACTGCACCTTGCCTAATTTTTATTTCAGGTTTTTCAGTCTCTCCTCATTCCCAACCAGCTGGTAAATAGTTACTATGGCAGCACTTAATGCAGAGTGACTCAGCACTCCCCCACATTCCAGTAACATCTGTCTGCCCTTCTGGTTTCTTATGATGAAAACTTTGCCCTCTCTTTACCATTTCATTGCAGAATTATGATTTTTGAGAAGATCATTCTTCCCTTGTGTAATTCAGCATTTATTGAGGAAATCAATACACAAATCTGCTAAGTAAAGGTAGTACCTACTCAGGATGGTATTTCAGCTTTCCTTTTGTGCTGATCACAAAGATGTTCAAACTGTTTCCATTATCTCAGTATTTCTTTGGAGCTTTATATTGCCCAGTGTCAAGTGATCCAGTTTAATATCAAACCAGAATATGCCCAGCTCCAAAGTGTCCCAGTTCAGTTGATTGTGAGCAGAAACTCTCCTTCCCTTTGTTATTGTTCAGAGCTCATTGCTTTCTATTCCTGGGCAGGAACTCTTTAAATTTACCCTGCTTTGAAGGTTGTATTTACACCTTGAGTTCTCTTTAATCCTTTCTTTGGTCTTTCTAGGTGAACTGGTCAGCTAGTTTTTGTTCTTACTAGCAGCACTACTATTTGGGTGCAGAGAGAAGCCACACATCTTTTTACCTGTACATTAAAGCAAATTGTGGGGATCAGGAATCCACTCATCATCCAATTTGCCATGTCTAAAAACATGGGAAGGGTTTGGTCATCAGTTTAGAAATAATTATTTTTTATAACAGTAAAATCTGCAAAGCCTGTGGGTGTTTCCACCTCATGGTTGGGTTTCCCCAGGGCTAGAAGGATGGGAACTGTCTCATCATAGCTTTTCCTGAAGTTGACATATTTGGTTTACTATCCATCATGTCATAATGCAGGCGAGTCTGAATTGGCTGTCTGGGGATCTCACCTGAGTTCATTTCTTAATCTTCACTTTCTAAAATTGTAGTTGACAGGCTTACATGAAACAACATGTCAATTGTTTGTGGAAAAGTTAAGGTACTTCGCCAGTACACTTGGTGAAAGTTAAGAGTGTTAAATCCGCAATGCGAAAATGCACCCGAAGAACAACCATTTATTTTTCTGTAAACTCCCCAGGTGCCTTCTGCTCTTCTCTCAGCTAGTCCCGAGCACTCACGACCCCGATGTCACCCCCAGCAAAGCCCTTTCCCTGTGTTCGCACCTTCTCTGGGCTGGTTCCAATGAGCAAAGGCCGGGCCGGCTCCAGCACCACGGACAGCGGCGGGCTCAGCCTTGTTAATTAACGACCCCATCATTGGCCCCATTAAACCACTGCCATCTGCCAGGGCTCCTGCTCTGTGCCCTATTGTTTGCCAGTATTAGAGATAGCAGCACTGATTAACACATTACCATGGAAGTCACACTTGTTCCTTCCCCATCTTCCACTTCTGCACCAGTCCCTTCTTCAGCCATTTTTCTTCTGCCTGTGAAAGAGAAGATTATTAGGTCCATGCTGTGTTCCCCAACAATCAGCTCACACAGATGAATGTGGGCTTCTAACTGAGGGCAGCACATGTGTTCACATGTGTGTAGATATGCAGGTGTGGTGCTCAGGGACATGGTTTAATGGTGGACTTGGCAGTGCTGGGTTAATGGTTGGACTTGATGACATTAACCATCTTTTCCAACCCAAATGATTCTGTGATTCAGGATGAGCAGAGGACATATTTACTGCAGGGACAGCACACAGAGCAGTGCTATTTGGCAGCCCAAGTCTGGATGAAGTGATAGGACTGACATTACAATAAATCTATTTTGCATCTCATCACCACAAGAACAGTACAAGTCACTGTGAAAGCTGTACAAATACACTGTGTGTTGCCAACTCTCCCTACCTGACCTTGAAGATGTAGAGAAAGATATTTTGGCTAAATGAAGGGACAAAGTCAACCCTTGAAGTCAAAAGTAAATCTTCCCCCAAGTCAACAGAAACCGTTACTTCCTCTGACCACTACATAGGTGCCTAAAGCACATCTAACTTGTGTATGAGTCATCTCAGCATGCAGAGCATTTTGATTTGTTAACAGCTCTCATCAAAACTATGTTTCTATCAGTATGTATCTTACCTTACCAGCAAGTGTAGCGTCACAGTCAGGGTGTAGGGAGGGCTGACTGCTCCCTAGGATACCCAGAGCCAGGAGCCAAGAGACCAGGCCATCAGGGAACTGCATGGCAATGAGAGAGGTCCAAGGAAGTCAATCCACACACAGGTTTGGGGTCCAAATCAGGAGGTCCCATGGCCAAGCACAGGCATAGCTGTGGCTGAGATGAAGATCAGCATCCCTGCAAAACAGGAATCAATTCTGGGACTGAGCTTAAATAGGCTCCTGGGCCCATGGCAAGGGTGTGGGCAGGAGCCCAGGTGTGGCTGGTCAGGGCCATCAGAGCCTGTTAGTGGCCTCAGGACCCCAACAATTAAAAACATTGCAGCAAGAGCTGTCTCTTAATGTCTGACTCCAGGTACTCAGCATAAGGAGAGCCCCACATGACACTATAATAACATTAATCAACCATCTTTTATCTGTTAAACTTTCACAGTAAAGACATTTCATTGGGTAAATGCATATATATGTATATATACAAACACAAATTATAATTCTTGGACTCAAGCAATTTATCAAATGTGAATTTTTAATGTGTCTCATTAATTTCATTATATTTAACCTATGCATGACTATAAGCTTAGATGAATGACCTTAGTGACAAAAATCTTCCTGGCTATAAGGAAAAGGCTGGAGACAAAACCTCTACTTAAGTATTCACAGGAAAAATCAGCTGATTGCCTATGCAAACTAGAAAAAATAGAGTATTTTGTTTTGAGGATACAAAAATACCAGCAGGCATTTGGTTAGAAAGGGTATAATGCCCTACTTTATTCATTCGGTTTCTGTTATCATCCATTCATCACCATGAACTCTCTGAACTGCTTCTGGGCAGGTTACACAGGAGCACACGGGTGCCACTTCTGCTCTGTTGCTGCCCCAGTCACAGGCTCCAGCTGCAAAAGCCAAGCAGAAACTTACAAGAGCTTTTTGAGAAAAAACAAATCCCAGTCGCACTCTTCCTACATGACAGCAAGAAATGAGAAAACAAGCAGTTCTATTGTGGTTGTTATGGAACAAATTAAGATACTGGGGGCACAGAACCTGTTTAATCTCGTAACCCTTCATGCCAGCTATGCTGAAATCACACAAGGCAAACAAGAGGTATTCAGCTGAACCTCTTCTGACTTCGGGGACATAAAGCTTGAATCCAAAGGGATCCAGAGCTTTGAATCCAAACAAAATGCTGTTTGTTGTCAGCAAACAGGAGCAAACCTCAGTCACACTTGTGCTGTGCTCAGTGAGGATTAATTCTGTTGGAGGAAATTATGTTACACCTCCATCAGACTGGGAGCAAAGCATCAACCCCTTTATATAAATGCAAGTATACTTTGTAATGACCTTTGCACTTCCATCAGACAACAGTTCTTCTCTTTGGATTTGGATAAGGGAGAAATACAGATATTGTGATTCAGCTTGTGGCTAATGAGCCACACCTCTGAAGTAAGTAAATGACAAGGCCAATACCTGAGCACATATGGAAGTGCTGCCTTTTCACAGTATTTTGATGGGAATTACTCACTATAAGTGAATTTTTAAAGGATAGTTTATATATTAAATGATTTTGACACAGATTTTGGATGGAGGATTCACCAGACAGTTATGGTTTTATACCAACTCTTAAACTACCCGTGCTTCACTTTCCCTTCTTCCCCAGCCCATGGATGGATGTTGGGAGGCGGGTGAACGGGAAGCTGTTGCCGACCTGGGAACAGCAGATTTGCAGTGAGGTTGTGCAGTGGCTGTAAAGCAACAGACTGCTCACACCTATGATTCCATGAAGTCTCGATCCTATTATTTAAAAAGCAATCCAGCTCTTTCTCAGCTGTAGATGCTGCACAGAATAGCAAAGCACTCTGTTTCCCCAACCTAGACAAGCAGAGAGATGCCCTCATGGCTGAATTTTGCCATTGATCAACGAGGTGACCTTGTCAACAGCAGCAGTTTGGCAGAGCAGAGCCTGAACTTTCTGCTTTGGTTTCTCCTGTAGCAATAATCCCTTCTGGGGATCTGGTTTTGAGGAAGCTGCCATCTGCTGTCAGGAGCCCGTGCAGACAGACATACAGTGTTGGGGATGGAGCCAATGCTGATAAAAGCAACAGAAGTCAAAGAGCTGCAGAAATAGCCCATTGAGAGCGCAGCCCAAAATGCATTTTATATGACTTAACCATCTTTTCCACACATTCATTTTCTTTCACACATTCATATGATTTTATACACTTAGCTTGCAGTGAAACAGAGCATCTTTTAAACAAGCATTTGCCTTGCAGACAACGAGGTGTTTAAGGCAGACAATCAGGGCTTTTGGTGTCATGTGCCTTCTTGCCGTGATCAGCTGCCAGCTGCCTATTTGTGTTGGTTTAATTAAAAGATAGAATGGATAAGTCATGTAATTTTTATAATAGCAAGGTTAATAATTTAGAAAACTGTTCCAAAGGAAAGATAAATGAGGTATGAATATCAGAGCTGAGCCTGAGCACGGCAGGCACTTTAGAAGTACTGTAGGAGCATCAGCGCAGAGTCCGTTTGTGCCACATGGAAAGATGACTGTTAACTAAGGTAACAGTGAAAGTGGCTGTGAAATAGTAAATCTTTCCTTAATATTTTGAATCAGAGAATATGTCTCACAAGGGAATAAAATATACTGGATGGTCTAATAGAATGGATGTAATACAAATGAATCCTAGCCTGAATGTATGGATGCAGAACTGAGTGTGCAAAAAGGGGGCGTAAATAAAATCAAAGCGACAAAGGGTTTGGATCACTTCAGGCAAAGAGAAAATGCCACTGAACAAAACCAATTAATTTAGAGGAATTACTCACAAAAGCATGTGTCATCAGCAGGGTTTGAAGCCAGACTTAACAGTACAATAGACCTGCATTGCTTAATATTCTCTGGAAAAGTAGGTGGATGTGGAGTGATGCCAAGTAGCCTGAAGCTGAGTGTGAGGCGGCGTAGTAGGATCTCACAATGGTGAGTGACTGGGCAAGAGAACGGCACAGAAGTTTCAGTGCTGGTAAGCACAGACATGCACATGGGAAACAGAACATCTCTAAAAATAGCAAAGGGTTCTCCATGAATCTTACTCAGCCCAGGATCACTGTGGACCGTCCTCTACAGCATCAGCTCAGCTGTGGGAAAGGCTAACCAAATATTCTCAATTGTTTGGAAGTGATTGGAGTATGAAAAAGAAAAAAGGCACTGTGTGTGGTGGCCATATCCTAAATACTGTTTATGGGTCTGATGGCTTCACCTCTGAGAGGGCACCGAGGAGTACAGAGAGTGTGGGGGAGAGGAGCTGTTGAGCAGGAGACACAAGGCAGAGGAAGGTAGAAAGGGAGGCCCTGGGCTTTGCAACCAGGAGAGGCAAGAAGAAGGTAAATTGCAAAGGATAATTCATTACTTCTCAAAACAGGAGAAGACCAGAAAGGCATTCAACTAAATTGCCAGGCAGCAGCTTGGGGAAAAAAGAATTAAAGAAGTACATTCTTACTTCAAACTTAGTTAAACCACAAGGATAATTGTTGTGAAGTAGAATGGGAAGAAAATTCATATGTAAGTTCAGAAAAATGTTACACAAATTCACAGATCATAACACTGTTTGCAGCACTGAATTCAGCCATGGGGACATAAGATTTGTCTTGGATTTCGTACCTTGTGGAGGGCCAGGTGTCAGGAAGACACAGTAGGGAAAGATGTTTCTATACACTCTCAAAACATCTCCCGAAATACCCACCTGCTGCTCCTCGGACACCGGGCAATGACAGAGCAGCACATCAGGTCTGAAATTCTTTGGTAACATCAGTACCTTCTAATGTAAGAGCCCCAAAAGCTGAGAGCCAACGCATACTCATTAATTAACTGTAGACATTTACATCAAATTATATGCAAGAAGCTAATAAATTCACTATATGAAACAGTAAATGAATTTACTTTGTTAGTGGCATTAGGAATATTTCTGTTGAGCTAAACCTTTTATACCCGACAGGAAAGATGGTAACAGAGCTCAGGTCACTGCTGTGATGGCAACAGAAACAAGGGATGGTGCTGCCAAACAGGGAGGTTACAACCAGCCAGAAAATCCCACCAGGCTGGAAGCCAGCGAGACGGGAGCTGCTGGGCCACCAGTAGATCATTTTAACATGAAGCAGCTCTTTTTGTGGAGGGTTCCAAAATCCATGCTCATATTTTCACAACCTGTCTCTTCACCTGCAAATCCGTAATCACGAATACAGCCAGGTTCTCGGTGAAGTTGCTGGCTCTCAGGCATGGCTCATGTCAGTTTTAGCACCAAGAGTGATTTTTCAGGAGCTGGCTTGGGTTATACACCCCAAACTGGGGGCTCCAGCAGAAGCCATGGTAATTGTTTCTGGAAACACTGGGCTCAGAGAGGTGAAACGTGTCCCCGAGGGGTGAGGTTAGGTTTTGCCATCTCACAGGATCTTCTGTTTTCAGTTTCACCCATCGTTTTAGCCAACTGCAAAACAAACCAGTGGTGGAACCATGGTGTTTTTTCCAATATTACTCATGCTGTTTTTCAATTAGTCACCTGAAACTAGCAGTGAGGAGGCTGTTAAGGCAAATGGGACATTCACCATGTACTGACCAGTGCACAAAGCTGGAAGTGATAGCTAAATCTCTTAGCTAGGATAAATCCAGGGAAAAAAAAGTTGGACAATCTTTGTGCTTCTCTGAAGACTGCCTAGAAGTGAGAATACCTATGAGAGAGTTATTTTGATTTGCTGGGGATTTCCATGAAAAAGATGGATAAAGAGTAACTATATGGTTTGTGATACAAAAAATGTCCAAAAGCAGGGAGGGACGGGGAGCTGGCATGAAGGCAGCACTGCTGGGGCTTGTGGGCTGCGGGGTGACCCGGGGTACACCACCAGCTCCCACGCAGCCGCAGGTTTTTTTCCATCTTGCTGAATCCCACTGGTTTTACCCAGTGGGATGTTATGATCTCTTAACACGCACCTTTTCCCTCCTGTCAGGGACCCTCCCACACTGCCTGCCATATTCATTCCTCAACAGACTTGCCAATGTTTAATCACCAGGTGAAAATTTTCCGCACTGACTGGGAGCTTATCTTGAAGATGTCAGTTCAGTAGTTTCTGAGAACAGGAGTAAAAAAAGTTGCTCAGTAAGACCGAAAACATAAAAATGACCTTTTATTTGAAATCTCTACGGCCTTACTACAGTGCAGTTCACCGAGTTCCTAACCATGCTGGTGTCACTGTGATGCCACAGGATACCTTGCCTGGGATCTTGGTTTCTGGTTTACTTGATAGAAAACCCCCAAAACTAGGTAGGAAAAAAGGGATTATTCCACTTAAAAGTCGGAAAATGCTAAAACAAGACCACTGCTGTAGTCCAAGAAAGGTCCACCATGAGCGAAGTAGGGGCTGAACAAATTTTTCATGGGAAAAAATACATAAAATATAACTAAAGAAAGTCTGAAAGCAGAATCTAAGGAGACCAATTTATGGCCACATAAGCAAACTTCATTTTAGGATTTTCTTGCTTAGGAATCATGGAGGTTGAAAAAGACCTGTAAGATAAACTTCTGAGTGTTCAACTTTGGTCTTATTAGCAATAACGTATAAAAAGTGGTAAAAGGATTTGTTACACAGACAACAGAAGAAGAAGAGGTCAGATTTGTGTGACCTGTTATCAGGTCACTTGCATCCCAGACTACTGCGAACCTGTAAGACATGCCCAGGTAAAACCCTTGGCTACAAGGACCCCATCAGCACATGTGGCTTTGTGACCAGTGATTCACTTGTGTTTTGCCACCCGGTTTCCAGTCACTGCAGAAGAAATCCAACACTTTCCTACGTGATTGGTTTAGTTTTTGGTAGTCCTGGGAGGAGCAGGGAGCTGGACTCAATGATCCTTATGGTTCCCTTCCAGCTTGAGCTATTCCATGACTCGGTGACTATGTGAGCAGTGAGCAGAGATGACAGTGAAGGGCTCACTTGCAACCTGGGTTATGAACTGAAACATTTTGGATTTTTTTTTCAGTATTTACTACACTAACAACACCAGGTTAGTACAGTATGCTATGTTCAGAGAAATTAATCTCATCTCACTAACATGACTTTCTGTTTGGAGCGAGAACAGAGGGCATCCTTCCTGCCCCTGTGCCTTCCGGGGCTGCTCTATGACCAGAAGAGCCTCTCTGACTTTGCACAGCTCCAGTCCCCCCTGAGTGTACAGAAAAAGCACATGGACTGACGTAATTGCCACTGATGACTATGCAGAAACCTTCCCCTACAGCACTCCGATGTAGGGCACTGCTGATAGCTCACCACAGGTACGCTGTTTCCTAGAAAGGGCTTTTGCAGGCTTCTTAGAACGGGCTTGTGCAGTGCTTTGTAAGGAATCTGTAATTTCATACATTGCAAAAGTTGGCACCATGGTTGGATGCTCGGGGTCTCACGCAACACTATTGTAGTTTGGAGTTCAAGGCTTTAGGAAGATTTTCTTCAACTACAGATACTAAATGGGCCAAACTCAGATGTACTTGCAGAGGATAACCTATACACTGACCACGTACCCTCTGTAACTGGGTTATCTCTTTGAGGCTCTTCCTTTGCCACCAGCACACAGCTGTGGTTACTCATCCACTGCAGAAATCTGGAGCAAAGATTCTGTAAACCAGGATGCTTGTAGGAGAACTCCCCAACAAAACACACTAGTTGTCTTCACAAAAAAAGCGTGCAAGAATATTTAAATAAGATAGCCAGAGCTGAGCCTGCAGGACATGATGCAATTCATTTTTGAGCTCCTAAGGCTCTCTGCAACGTGATCGTGGATGACTGACAGTAATCCTGGAAAACCCAGAGGGCTGTGGGAATTTCTGGGAGTGAAGAAAGCATGGGGCCAGAAGAAAGCTGAGGAGCTTATAGAGCAATCAGCTCAGCCTGAGCTGCGGGAGGGACTGGGAACCAATCCTCTATCAGTCTCTTCCATGACAAACTAAGGTGATGAAATGAATTTTAAAAGAGTCCGTGTGGATTTGGGGTGACAGTCTGTTCTTCACGGTCTAACTGTTTTTTGACAGGTAAGGGGGGAGGTGTTGCTGGGCTCCTGGCATGACAGACTGGAGACTGAAAGGTTGAAATGTCTGAAGACATTTTCTTCAGATGCCAGTGGCAGTTCCCTGTGCAAGAGGATGAAATGTCTTATCACTGGGGACAGTTTCCTATCGAATGGAGAGAGTGCTCTGTGGGTTTCACAGGCAGGTGTCCTGGCCCTGGCTGTAATAAAAAATAAATCACAAACTATTGGAATCATAAAATGGGGACAAACTTGGTCAGATCTGAGTGTGATGTGCTCTTGGGAAGACGGGGCATAAAGTGTGACACTTACGGAGGCAAATGGCCAAAACACACAAGCCCAGAGCAGCCAAGCAGCACCGAAGGATCACAAACATCCGCTGAGTTGTGCAGATTTTTATCTTTTGCTTTTTATTTATTTTTTTGTTTTGTTTTTTTGCTTCCTGCTTCCTATTTTATAAATGTGCAAGCTCCCTCTGGGACGTACCAGCCGGCTGCAGAGATGTAAGACATGACAGATACTTACTCTGTCCTGCACATCCCTGGAAATGTGAGTGTCTCGCTCCTGCAATGCACAAGCCTTCCCCCGACAAAGCACTTCCTCGGGGCGATGATGCCGACACCAGACGGCGACACTGTTTTTCCACAACCTCCTCAGCGCAGATATTTGCTCACTCTAACAATTTAGATTGAATCCAATAAAGTAATCATAAAAGTCATAGTCCTGGCATTTATCTTGGTTTATCAGCCCAGAGTTTAACTCTGGTTTATGTTTTCTCTGGCAAGTGTCTCGATAGCAGGGCGGCGTGAGTAACCGCCTTATGTGTAGATCACTCTGTTATACTCACACAGTTGTAAATCACTCACTGCTTTTGAAGTATTCTTACTAATATGTTTTACACCTGTTGGTTTTCCTCCCAGACCACTCACCCCTCTCTGCACAGTCTCTCCCTCCTGTCTAAGCTTTCAGCCAGTCGTCAGCCCTCACTGGCACACTGGGTCCCCTGCCTTGGCATGAAAATATGTCCAGAATGCTAAAAAAATCATCCTGCAATACGCATGAGCCTGACAGCTGCATTAAAAATGTTGGGAATTACCAGAGAAGCGTCATAGATTATTGTAGGAATGTGGAAGGAATTATTAAGCACGGCTGAAATATTAGTGAAATGATGAGGAAACGGTAGCTCATGCTGGAAACTACCCCCTAGATGAAACCTATAGATAGTGGGAATACTGAGGTGGTTGGACGAAAGCGATGGGTGATGTGATTTGATAACACATTAACTTAGGAGAGATGCTTTTTCCTTTCCCCCCTTACTTTACATTTTTTTAAAATTCATGCAAATTCACAGGGTGGTCTACAAAGTGCTCGTCACAGTGCAATCTCTGACATATTACAGCAGGAGGAAAGCAGGTGGATAAAGTAGGGGAGACATTTCAGGAGATGAATGTATTCAGGGAATTTAACAAAATGCATCCTAAAGATAGAAAAATGCAAAACTATGTCTGACTTGGACGTATTTGATAGTACAGGAGCTAAACCAAGAGGGAGCATCCAGTTCCCTGACCTGGTCCTAAAGTCCCCTCCCCGAAGTTCTCTCCCCAAAGACGCCCTTGACCGTGAGCTAGCTGAGATAACAGCATAGCCTGCCCAAGAGACAACCTGACTTTAAAACCTCTTTCTGTTTCTGGGGGGCAATAACAGACAAAGAGCAAAGCAGATAATTTCAAACATTATATTTGGAATAAATAGTTTGCTCTTTGGACTTCTACTTTGGTTTTCATAAGCAAATTAGGGGAAAATAACTGAAATGATAGTACTGCTCAAAAGAGCAGGTAGGCAACAATTCACCATCAGCCTGCAAGGTTGGACCTAGCCCCAGCTGTAAGGATCTGGTCTGGGTCCACCATTAGTCAGGACTTTCATTAGCAACACTGGATTAAAGAGCAAAGTTTACCCTACCAAAATGCGTGGATAACAGAGCATGTGCTGCTACTCCTCACTCTGAAAGCGGGCTAGGGATGGCGAAATGCTGAGTAGGGGATGCCTTTGCCTTCCCAGGAGATGGCTACAACCTCCTCCAGCACCCACAAGTGCTTTCTCAATAGCCCAGGAGTTAATAAAAATCCTGATTACATTCTTAATATGGAAACTACATTTTCAGACTTTAAATAAAACACAGAAAACTCCTGTTTGGTTCCCACCTTCCCTTGGAGCCCAAACCCAATGCAGTGTAAGATGTCGCAGCCATCCTGTCCGGGGTGAATCTGGTCTGACACCTCTGCCAGACTCCAGCATCCACGGCTGATCTTCCCCTAACACCCACCCAGTGGACAGCTGTTCTTTAGAAATCTGGTTTTTTTCCTATTCACAGCCCAGCAGGCTTCTGAGTCATTCTTTAACAAATTTCCCCACTTGATAATCACAATTAGCTCGCCCTGTGTATTAGCAGCTTGACCCATATCAAATGACATTTGTTGGCAAACTTCTCAGCTGCTATTCAGGATCAGATTTTCTCCTCAGACAGCTGGAAAACCTACCCTGAGCCTCCGGTGCCTTTCCTAAGAACCCCAAGACCTTGGCACCTCTGACTCACAATCAAGTTACAATATATTTCCTGAATTTAGCCACAGAATTCCCTGTAGAAACTGTACAGGATGGTTGTGGGAGTTTTAACATAGATATTAACAAAGGTAAACATTCTAGTGTTGAGCACTACGCCCCTAGTTTTTGGGAGGATTCTGTACATTATTTTTACAGATTTTTTAAAGTGCTGAAGAATTCCTATGAACCAAGATTTAGTTCTCCAGCACCTACATTTGTGTGTCTATTTGTCTGTCTATGTCCCTGTATACTCTAGGAGTACATACTTGAGTATCTCCACACATGAATACAGAGTTCCACTGTCTCCACACTAAGGAGCTGTATAGCTCATCCTGGAAGCACGTAGCACAAAGGGGTTCAGGTATAGAGTCTATGGAATTGCTCTGGATGTAGTAGTATGCAGATTCTTACTCATTTGAATAACCAGCAGATTCCATTCTTCAGGTAAATCTTCCCCGCCTCCCCTTTAGCAACGGCATGTTTGTGGTGAGATATTAATCATTTCCTCCAGCACTGTGTATATAAGAGGAGTCCAAGGCACAGCTATACACAGTTCACCCAGCTGAAGAGCAGAGCTGCTGCCATGATGCTGGTCCAGGTCTTGGCTTTCCTGAGTCTTGGGTTGCTCTGCAGCTCAGCACCAACGCAGATGATCAGACCCACCAACACCAAGAGACCCTCGCTGCAGGAGGAGCGCTCCAGGACTTCGGTAGGACATATTATTCGAGAAGTTCTCCAAGACATGCAGAAACTAAACTTCAGCTCAGTAAGTTCCTTGCTTTTGACTGGCTTTTACCTGCCTTTCTATCCCAAGTTTGGGGTTGAAGTTGCTAACTTCATTATCTCTTTGGCAGGTTCCCAGAATTGAGACAGTGGATGCTGAGGTAAGAAACTGCATCTTTTTCCTCAATTTAAAATTATTGTCTCAAATCCCCACCTTTCTTTTCCACTTGAGAACTTTGACAGCACTAAGGTAGCTCTAGAAACCCAGGGAAAGAAAAGTTACTGAAAGAACCTGCAGAAAGGTGCTGCCAAAGCTAATACCCTTCAGATGGCTCTCTCAGCAGGCAAAGTTCTTTCATGTGCACTGACATCTTCTAGAGAGCCTTAACAATTCACTCTGAACCCTTAGTTTTAGAAGAGTCAAAAATTACTCTTTGGTCTATACCCCACAGAGACCCATTCCTTTCATTGAGTTGTGTTTTCCTGCAATCCAGTGAAAAAACTTAGATTTTCTGAAGGAGATGAGCAGTAGAAGTGAGAAGCAGGAGCCCATATCCTGTTGAAAGCGAATAGGAGACCAGCCCCTCCTGCTTTCAGGGAGGAAAGTTGAAAATTCACACCAGTAGCAGTAATTACTGATGTTCCATTAAGACAATTCTGATTTGGTTTCAACGTAGACACCATAGCAAGAAACAAAGCCCTAGTGCAGGGTTGATCTCCCTTTCCCTCGAGGAACAAGTACCTCCTGTGTTGGACACCTCTAAATTCCCCATGTCCAGTTTCTAGTGACACCTGCAACTTTCACTAAAGGCATTGGGAGGATTTATTTTTTTTGTCCCTGGCATGTTTTTAAATGAAAACTATGAATTGTACCATGATTTCCTAAATTTGGTGTCCAGTATATTGCTGAATACAAAATCAGGGGTCATATTTGAACACTCAGTATTTAATTCCTGTAGGTTATTTATCATGGGTATCTAAATTCCCAGGACACGACGCGTTATTTATGTGGTACCAAGGTATCACACAACTGCTGCAATAACTCTTTGTGGTCCTTGCAGGTGGAAAAATGCATGCAGAGCCACCTGAAAACCTTTGCTTCCGCCTTGGCAGCTCTCGATGTGCCAAGCCAATTCATTGCCATCAAACTGAACAGAGTTATAGCCTACGAAGACATCCTCCCCAAGGTAAGCCTGGCTCTGTGCCATTCCACAGCACAATGTTCAGCAAAGGGTGTTCAATACAGGACATGGCAGCTGGAACAGGCACTGGTTTGGCTTCAATGGGCACTAGAAAATGGTTCTGGAAATTAATATTATTAAGGTTATTATTATATTAACATATTACTAATATTAATATTATTATTATAGCCCACGTTGTCAGTATTCTTTAGAAAATTGATGTATCATAGAATCACCAAATAGTTTGGGTTGGAAGGGACCTTAAATCTCAGCCAGTGCCACCCCTGCCATGGGCAGGGACACCTCCCACCAGACCAGGTTGCTCCAAGCACCATAGACATGTATCCAACAACAAAGACTTAAATATGATATTTAAGTTACATGGCCAAATTTTCTTATCTTTTTCTTTAAAGGATCTTGATATCGAATGTAACAAAGTACACGTAACGAGTGATGTGTTCTTGGACACATTGAACAGTTTCTTGAGACTGCTCGCAGAGAAAATTCAAAATGCCTGATGAGAACGACTGTGCCAAAGCTAAGAGGAAATGCAGGACATGGACTCTAGCCCAACCAAAATGTGATTCAGTTATTAATTTATTCTCAGGAATATAGCCATAGAATATTTATAGAGAGATAGATCTATATATTGTGGGTATATGTATATATATGTTTTTTAAATGTATATATATGTATGTATAAAATGTGATGTTATGACAGCTGCTCTGTTAAAAGACAAGTATTTAAAATAATTTTTAAATATTTATATAGCTTTAATACCTTAACTTATTTCATACGGATTCATAGAGTAATATTTTTATTTATTTATTTATTCTATTTAATTTGTTTATGGTGATGTTGAGATATTTATTGTGATGATGCTGTATTTAAGTATTTACTTGAGGAGACTGCTGTCCCAGGTGTGTGAGGCAGAGCTCTGTGGCTCCGCTTTGGGGTTCCCTCTCACACCATGTCTCTAGCACACTAGCCCCAGTCCCAGGGCTCAGCTCTGCACTGCCCAAATGCTCTCATAGCCAGGGCAAAGCCACCCCGTGGGACGGGGACAGGGCCATTGGTGCCACCCGGCACCTTCACCTCCCCCTTGGCCCCCGGACCAGCCTGGGGCTGGATGGAGAAGTTTCTCTTTGGTTGTGAGCTCCTGCCTCTGTCTGCTCACTCCCCGGGCATTCGGATCCTGGCAATAACTTGAACCACTGCATGTTTTATTATTGATGAAGCAGAGCCATGTCACCCAAATCTGACCAAATTCTGGATAATACAAAAGCAAACAAGGCTCTGACAATCATGTTTGCTTTTCCTCAAAGTTTATTCAGCCAGTCCAAGGTGTTTCCCACACCTGATGTGAGCTGAGTTGTCCCGAGCTAAATCAGGCAGTACTTGTTTTGCAAATTGTTGAAGTCTCCCTAGCTATGGAAGGCACTCCAAAAGTGTGTACCTTTCTGAAACTATCGCTTAGATGGTGAAAGTTAATATTTGATAAAATAGTATTCAAGAGGAATGTTAGTGCTCGGGCTGGTCCGTGAGGATGCATGCCATGTGTCCGCCTACACCGATGTATCCCTTGGTAAATGTTTACAACCTCCCACAAACACTGATGGACCTTTACAAAAATAAACAACTTTTCTTCCAGAATGAAGTGACATTTATTTGTGAAGGGTGAGTGGTTTCAGAGATGCTCGAGGGAGCTGAATGGGATTACCAGGTGGGATGGATGCACGGATGCCACTGGGGATGGGAGAGATGTACCCTGCTCAGGGTGAGCATCCCACCTCTGCCCCCACCTATCCCAACACCTCCTTGAGGACCCGCAGCCCTCACGCTCCAGCTCCCTGATGTGGGAAACTCCCGGCATAGAAAACTTGGGAAACACCCATGTTCTTCCAGAGGGTGGGGATGGAGGGGACAGCCCAGCTGGGGCAGGAGTGAGAGCCCAAAGAGCCAGAGCCAGGCAGCCACCACAGCAAGCACCGATGGGGCACACCCTGATGGAGAGCAAGGCCACCAGTGCAGGAGACTCATAGGAATCAGAATACCTGTAAATAAAACCAACCTGTGAGTCTGCTTACTGAAACCAGAGAAATGGGAAGTGAATGTCCAGATGGACTCACTCAGAGTCAACTAAACCTGTGCTCCTGAGCAGAGCCTCGCTCAGGGCTGTAACACTTCAAGCAATAATAAGAACCACGCTGAGGAGACTCTTGCTGCCACTGAGCTCCAAAGTCTTTGCTAGCAATGAGCTGTTTCATTTTTCACATACATTATTTTAAATTACATTTAAATATTTTGCGTTAAATTTTCAAATCACCTTTTGGATAAAAGGGAAGTCAAGGAATCACAGGTACTTGAAAAAGAGGAAAATGTCAGGGTTTTAAGTAGAAAACATTAATCAGGCTCAGCATTCTTGGCACAGCAGCCCAGGAAACTCTGACAAACAGGCAAGAGGGAAAAGTGAAGCATTAATAACTCAAAGTCACTGCCGGGCTGGATGTAGGCGAATGCAGACAGAGCTGTTGCCCGGGGCAGCAGACTGCTGGGGGAGGCAAAATAGTGTCAGGCCGGCAGCTCTGGTGTCTGTCAGGGTGCAGGCAGTGGGGTGTGGGCAGGGGGGTGCAGGCAGCGGGGTGTGGGCAGTGGTGTCCCAGCTCCAGATGGAGCCCCCACCTTCGGTGCCGGCAGCATCCAGCACAGCACAGCCCTTCCTCCTCCCCGTCCTGCCTGGGCAAGGGGAAAAACCCATTCTGATGAGGTTCCCAAGAGCCCTGCTGTCATCTCTGAGCCCACGTGGGGTAACCGGAACACCACCGAGCCAAGGGGAAAAGTGCAGCTCAGGCAGGAGTGAAGGGGACGGCTGGGTTCGGGCTGGTGGCACAGTCTTACCATGACTGCCCGGGCATGCCGAGCATGGTTACCTGAGCTTGATAACCACCTCTGCTTCATCACTGCTTTAACAGTGCTGATAAGAATCTTGCATCATCACAACACAGTGGAACACACATGCCTTGAAGTCTTAGTTACGCCGTGACTTTGTCTCTCAAGGGCTGCTGCAGACTTGTTTGTATAGGAAGTAGGTGTTTTATTAAAAAGGGATTTTTGCATTTCTTACCTCACCGTCGGGAAAGCAAGACCCCACGCGGCTCTGTGAGCCCTGGGAGGGGATGAGACGTGTCAGACAGTGGCACAGCAGAGGAAGGTGTGTTTCGCAGAGGCATGTTCTACTTTTAGAAGTTATAGCTGTGAGTTATAGTCAGAACTCCCCCTTTGATAAGCAAGGAATTATTCTCTGTAAAACCCACATCCCCGCTGCAGTAGCAGAAGAACAGATCCTGTAGCCTCCCAACCTCTTCCAGGTGCATAACCCATAGCTGGACCTGCCCACACCCATGGGCTCAACGATGAGCTCTCCAAGGGTGGGAGAAACCCATCCACCCTGTGTAGGACCAGCTACACTCCCCTGGTTGCCCTCCAAATCCTTAATGGTGGTAGATGTCCTGTGCCACCATCACGTGCAGGGCTGGGAGAAGGTTTGCTGAGCTGCATCAGACTCTGGGAGCGCGTGGGACACACAACACTCCCCACTCTTGCACGGACACCAGCACCTCGAGGCCACATTTTGCAGCTTGGTCCAGGGGTGCCTCTCCCAAAGCCTTGCTTTCCTGGCTATGTATAACTCTGGAAGAGCTCATGGGCTCAGGAGCATGTTGTGGGGCAGCCAGGAGGGAGCCAGGTTGCCCAGCATCACCTGGAGGAGGGCTGCCCCAGCTCACGAGCTCCCTGGAGCCCCCACCTTCGGTGCCGGCAGCATCCAGCATCACTACCTATACCCCCACAATTCATGCCAGGGCAGAGCTGGCAGAAAGCAGCTCGGACACAGAAACACTGCTCCCATGCTCCATCCTTGCCCTCCTGTTCGGGAAGGATGGAGAGCAGCCATGGCATGACCCTCCCAAGCAGCCGTGTCCAGGTGATGTCAGCATGGCCAGGTGAAGGCAGCTTCAACTCCATCAAGTTGCGATCTACATCTGCCTTAATACTCTGCAAGGGTAATTCCCCTGTTTTCATTTTTGAAACATCTGATTAGTCATTTTCTGTTGTTATTTTATTTCCTTTTTCATCTTCAGTTCTCATTAGTCACTTGTCAGGATTCACAAGCTGCTTCTATTTTCTGCAGAACACGATCCCACTTTTACAGGCTTTGGATCACTTTTTCTTTTTTCCTCATTCATACTCAGCATCTTTGCAACTGAAAAATTCAGTGTCCCTTTCTGGCCACCCCCTCTCCAGAGCCCAACTTCAACCGGTCAGCGGGTGCGGCTTGAAAAACCCCGTTACAGATTGTTTGGATTGATCATCTGTGTTTCCCTCCGACTCGCTCCGTTTCAGACGGGTGACTGAGAAGGCAGTGAATCACTGTTAAATATTTATCACCAGCCTTCTTTGGATGCTTCCCAACCACTGCCAAAGTCACCACACAGGTGCGAGAGGTGCGGGACCGTGGCTGCTCCCAGGGTGCACACAGGGTCCTTGGGCAGCTTGAAGGGCATTGACACCATAAACTCAAGCCCAGAGATGTCCTGCAATTATTCTCCATGGATGGGAAGATATAAGAAATTGTAGACATTATTTTTTAAAAAACTAGGGAAGACCATTTGATTTTCTCCACTGTCTGGGTTGGAGGGCGAAGTGTGCACACGGTAACATCTGCTGGCCCATGTGCCAACCTGCTGTCAAGGGGGCTGGAGAGGCACAGAGGCTGCCTCTGAAATCTCTTCATCTCATTTCCTAGGATTTAACACTGAAATCCAGAACTTCTCTCATCTCTAATTCTGCCTGGAAGGCAAGGAACTCACTGTGGATCTTCAGGAAAACCTCTTTCTGAGCAAGCAGGGAGGTTTTTCCTTGCTCTCCCAAAGTTGGATAGCTACAAAAAGTCTGAGTCCTGAAGAACCCAGACCCTGCAAACCCCCATCAGGCAGAGACACCCTGACAGAGCCTGGGAAAACAAAGGGATTGTCCTGGAGGGCAGGGGGTCAGGAGGTTGGGATGTGCGGGGTGAGCTGGCTTTGGACTCATTGCTGATTCCTTCAGTCTGTGCAGCTCTGCCCTGGCCCTGCAGGGGAAGGGCATGCCTCTGACTCACAGGCCTTAGCTACAGAGGCAGTCATACAAACCACGGGGGATACCTTTTCTTTAATTAAAAAGTCTTTCTGTGCCCAGAGCCTGTTTCAAAACACACAGGCCCTGCCTTTCCATTAGCCCGACTTGGAGCCCTGCTCCAAGGGCCACTTTCCAAAGCTGACAGCCCACTCTCCAGACAGCTGGCCACGGACCAGCGACCACAGCCAGAGCACGAAACGCAAAAGGAATGTCCTTGGGCTGGGGAGCTGAGCTGCACATCTGCTGCAGATGCCCCGGCCCAGCACAGTCACCAGCAACAGCGATTTCAGTCTCGACTCTTTCTGAACAGCATTAAAAATCACCCTGCCCCAGAGAGGAACATGGTTTCCTTCCTTCTGCAGAGGCAGACCACAGAGGTACAGCACTGCTTAACTCCTTCCCATACCGAGACAAGAAGGTATCGATGCTTTCGTGCAGAGAATATTGTAAGGCATTTCAGCCTCCCACATCCAAGATGAATTCAAACTGGAAGAGATGGAGAGAAGGGCCGAGGAGGGGATGAGGGAGCCCGCAGTGGCTGAGGAGCCTGATGGTTTGGGCTGCTCAGAGGTGTACGAGTGCATCTGCCAGCTGGAAGTGTGGCCAGGGCAGGTGTTTAGGGGGAAATAAAAACATTTCAAGGTTGCACAAGAATGCGTAGACATGAGCTTGACACAAGTGTGAAGAGGATATTCAGAGGAGCAACAGGGGACGATGATCAATCTTTTCATAGAGGAATGACAGCAAGAAAATTATATTAACCGGTAAAACTACTTCCAAAAATGTCTGTTTTCCCCATAATATGACAGGAAGACTCACAAGATATGCTCCACCTGGCTGAACTTCCATTCAGATGGCTTATGTGGTGATGATCATATACTGATCACATAGGTGGTGGTGATCCAGAAGTTCTCCAGGGAGTGAATGTTGCTCAGAAAGAGCAGTCTCTGTCCCGTTGCGATACTGACAACTTCTCACCAGGATTTCTACTCTGGTTATACAGAGCACAGCTCATGGAATGAAGCCAATCACCTCTTCAGGCTTAGAAAAGTGACAATTTCTGTTAGTTTTCAGTTATCTTTTCAATTTCTCAGTTAATTTTCTCTTAAGCTCTCAGTTAATTCCTAATGGGCCAGGCCATTTTCTGCTCATTAATTTAATTCTGTGTCTGACTGGGATATGGGTATTTCAGATGGCTCTGCAGAGGAGTGAAATCATATCAGCGATTTACATCTCTTTAGCACAAATCCTCCTCGGATTTTTTGGTGGAGGTGGAGTTGGACGGAGGTACTACTACATGAGCCCTCACTGGAAACTCCCTCCTGCCATCTCAGAGGCTATCCCTGAGGAGTGGAACAGGAGAGAAAGGTCAACACAGATCCTACCATGAGAAGAGCAGAGTGGTCATAGTGGTTTCAGCTCGGAGTGGATATTTACAGATGAGTCAGTGTGTGAGGGACCAAGTGATCAGCGTACGTACACGAGAATACCACAAGTTCCATCTTCCTTTCTGATTTTATCAGCTCTCTCTTTCCACCCTGGCTGCAATCTAAGAATGTATTTGCATGTCATAGGTGGCTATAAAAAGAGTAAAGAGAACCAGGTGGAGTCCCAGCTTCACAGTTCTGTTTTTTCCAGCAGTAAAAGTCCGTCCTGCCCACACCTTTCCCTTCCACTCTCTCTGCAGGGACTCTCATTTCTTCAGCCAGTTTTGAGACACAGGTAAACTCCCTGATGCTCACTGATAAGTTCAGCTGCAGCCCTAATTGCTCCTGCCTCTTCCAAGGGAAAAAATTCTTCCCTGCGTTTTGAACCTGGCTACAATATATGGCACCAGAGTGCACACACATCCACGTAAAACAGACGATCCATGGCTCCCCTTTAAATCACCCTGCATCCCGTTCTGTCTCCAGTAGCCACAGCGGTGCTGGGATGGGCAAAGTCCCAACCCATCATTCACTATGGAGGCAGCAGAGTCAGGGGGGAGTATCTGAGTCTCAAGTGAGATTCTGCTTCTCAGGGTGCACGGTGTCACTGGAAGAGTCCACACTATTCCCAAACTCATTAAAATCAGAGGAAGAACAGAGTCTTCTTAAAAGAGAAGTCCTGTCATCTGGCTGAGTTGATGCAAACCCCTGGATGGCCCAAGGCAAAGGTGGCATTCCTCAGGATGCTGCCCACCAAGGTAACACAGTGGTTTAACCTCAACTCTGGAGTAAAACCGATCTGCTGATTACAGGGAAATACTGGGAACATCAGGGTGCCTCCAGCAAGGCAGGAGAACTACCCCTGTCCCTGCACACAGGCTGGAGTTCCAACACGTGTTCTGTGGAACAGCAGCTCAGGGATGAGTATGAAAATGCAACGTGAGCACAGGAAAAGCAGAATCTGGGATTTCATCTGCTTGGATGGCACACGTGTGTGTGGCTCACCCACCTTCACCTTAGGGGAGGAGGGGAACCTCAAACAAAACAGTCTCTACAGCTATGGATCACTTGATTATTTTGTAAGGGTAGGAAAACCTAATGCACATTCAAGAATGTTAATTAGATAGTAAAACTCCTGCAGTATTGAAATAGAAAAATGTAAAGTGCATCAAAAACGTGGAAATAAAAGATTCTGATTTTTTGGATAGTGAAGAAGCAATGTCCTGTGGGTGTAACCCTGGCACAGTTTTCATTCCTCCTGGTACAAGTGCAGAGGAGCTGTGCTGCAGAGGCAGATGCCAAGGGCAGCCCCACTCTCCTCCCCAGCAGACTCTGCAGGGCTGGGGGTCAGGAGAGGGCTCTGCACTCCCAGGACCCACCACAGCCACCCTGGAGCCCACCCTGAGCTTGAGGAGCATTTCTACCAGAATCATCATCAATGAGATGCAACCCCATCACCACAACTTCCACTGCCATCACCTCAACTTCCACTGCCATCACTCCAACTTCCACCTTCATCACCCTAACTTCCCTCTCCATCACCCAAACTTCCTGCAGATGAATTACATGAAGATACTGGCCAAACACTTCAACGTCCTTAGGAGACCATGGAAACTGGACAAATGTTCCTTAAATGGGAGCAAAGGAGCAGATCTTCTGCCCCCACCGAGATGCTGAGCTGGCCCAGCAGCCCTTGGCTGGTCCCTCTCCTCCCGACACGCTGCCGGGCTCACAAGGGCACCACAAGGTCTCAGGTGGGCTCTCAAATTTGTCATTTATGTGTGAGCGTGATACCATTGAGTTATTCATGGAGTTCCTTATGATAACCACACAGGATGAGGCAGAAGCATTAATTTAGTTCATTAATTAATTTAATTAGTAAAGATAAGAGTATTATTTAGTGTAATTGTAATATCAAGGAGGGTAAATGTGAATGTAAAGATCTGAGAGACATTTAGGTAGCTCTGGTTTACTTTGCACCAATCTTTAGACAACATCAATTCATCAAATGCTTCAGCATCTGACATCAGAATGGGCTCAAGCATCTGAATTACGTAGCTCCTGCTGAACTTATGGGGGAACCCTTATTTTAGAAACATGTAGTTTCCTCAATCAGATAAGAAAGTAACAGCTTCCATCTACAGGTGACTACTCGCCTTCAGCTCAGGCATATTTGTGGTGAGGTATTAATCATTTCCTTGCAGCAGAGCATGTATAAGAGGAAGCTGGGAGCCAGCTGTCCCCAGCCCAGGTTGGGGAGCTCAGCGCCTTCGCCGCGATGCTGTGCCTGGCTGGGGTTTTGCTGTCCTGTGCCTCGCTGTGCCTCGCGTCCCCTGTGCCACCTCCTGCCTGCGCTGCCAGATCCCTCATCCTGGAAACCCTCCATGACATTGAGAAACTCCGCTCTGAGGTGGTTCCATTTTCGTTGTGCCCCATGTTGGACTTTCTGTGTTGGTGGAGAACCTGCTAACGTGATTTCTATTGCTCTCTTTCAGGGCAGCAGTGAAACCATGCCTCTGGTAAGATCCCTTTCTGGCTCTCATTGCAATGTCACGCGCCCGTGGCTTGTGGCTAGTGGGCTTTCTGAGGCTTTCTGAGGCAGAAGGGGGAAGCAGCTGCTGTCACAGCCCATTCAGGACGTCTGCAAGCTCTTATGTTATCGAGGTCGGTCTTAGATGTGTGCTGAGAGGTGATGTGCAGGGCTGAAGCTGCAGCGAGGAGAATCTTCCTCTGTGCACAGTTATCAACACCAGGTTATCTCCCCAAAAAACAGTGCTCGGGGTTACTGCTGACACTGCAGCGGTGCATGAAGGCTTGCTTCCAGCCAGCTCTGGTTATCTTTCTTTTCATGGGGTAGATAGCCTGAAGTGACTGTCTTCTGAAGGTGCCTGCCTCCACCTTCCTGCCATGGACAAGCTGTCCCATCAGCCTTTTCTGGAAATACCTGTGTCATTAGAGAGCAATGCCAGCAGCAGCATTGGCAGGGCACGGCATGGGGAGGCTCAGGAAAGGCAAAGAGCAGGTAGCAGGGTTGGAGACTGGAGGTACCAACCTGTGCCTGAGTGCTGATAATGCAGCAATTAAAAAGCAAACAGTGCCAGGTCCTGCCCGGTTCCACCACCACAGTCTGCTCTGCAGCTTTTGAAGGGAACATCAGCCTTCAGCAGGAGGAAAGCTCTGGCTGGCAGAGCTGGTTCCCTACTCTAAGGTGCCCAACGTTACTATAAAGTGTTGGCCTCAAGTTATTATTTCCTGTAGCAGGCAATGTAATTGCATGAATGTGAAACAAGCTGTGCCATCAATAAAGCACAGAAAAGATAATAATGACTCAACTTTGTTCATCCAGAGCAACATGGTGGAGGTGAGAGGGAACACAACCTATCTGGAAGGATTTATGGAAGCCCTGAAAAGCCGCAAAAACAGTTTGGAGGCGAGACAGATAGTCCAGAAGCTGCAGAAAATCTGGGATGTCACAAAGTCATGCCTCAGGTGGATGGTACGTTTGGGTTGGATTTTCTGCTCACTATTTTATGTTGTTTAGATGACTATAAAAGATACTGTGGGGTTTGTCCAGCAAATGCCTGACTAAAGCACGTGACTGCTTCCCGGTTGGGTGGCTGATGGGAGCAGTTTCCAGCTGTCACTTAGCCATGGCTCTGGTGCCTCCTCGGCTCTGTTCTGCTCACCTCATCCTGATGTCTCTGTGTTATGAGAACATCCATCCTCTGATGGAGGTGTCCTGGTGCCGATGGGGACCAGAGCCCCCGGGGGCTGCTCTCACTGCGGGATGGTTGCACTAGATACAACTTGCCACCCTACCCCACTATCTTCCTTCTAGCCTTTGTGGTCTTAAAATGAATTCTTAAGAAAAAAAACTACAGTCAGGGATCAGAATGCAAATTCCATGTCCAGGTTCTGTTCTTTTGACTCTTCTCCTTTTTATCTGCCCTCAAGGAACAGGACTGGGAGCCAGTGGAAGAGGAGGATTTTTTCAGTAATTTGGAGGATTTATTAAGGTTCCTGAACCACAACGCCCCTTTGGAGAACACAGCGTAGTCTTCAAAGAAGTTTGAAGCACCCCTGGTCCAGCCTGCCAGGAGACCTGAGCTTTGCATATCCTTACTGCAATGAGCAAGGCTATTGGGAGATATTATTTATTCATAGATCTATTGGTATTTATTTATTCTATTTATTTGTAGAAACTTCAAGCTATTTATTTTTACTATGAAGAAATGCAATAATTATTTACTGGAGGAAATTGATATTTAATGCTGAGGCAGAGCTTTGTGGCTCCAGGCTGGGGTTTGCTGTCACACTATGTCTCCAGCACTCCGCCACTAAACACAACCAACGGCAGCTCTCAAAAGCATTTAGACCTTGGCAAACCCTTGGACAGGCTCCTTGCAAATGTGAGGCAGAGCTCACACCTGCTGAGATCCTCTGAATGTAACAAGGACTTTCGCTGAGTCTTACGAGTGCCCCGTGGGGATAAACTGCCCGAACAGAACCCGATGGCTCACAGCCTGGTGCATACCATATTCCTTTTCTTTTCAGCCTAATGAAGCCTTCCCACAATGAGCTTTCACGCTGTCGCACTCTGGCCATTTCAGCATTTTGTTCCTGCAGCTGAAGTTTCCAGATGCCTTCAGAGCAGTTTCCCCTCTCTTTGAGAATGTTGGGGGCATTTTCAGAGGAGAGCTTTGTCAAAGGACGTAACTCTTACTTTTTAAATTATACTTAAATACTTTTATTAATCGAAGAACACGACCATGCTATAAAGGCAGTGACAATCATTTTATAATGTGAAAGATGTGAAGTGCAAATTGTGGAAACGTGACTGTTCCTAGTGCTGTGTGCTGCCGACACATGGCATATGCATTTTTTATAGTCAAATATTTGGGAAATTCATATGCAGAACTCTATGGAATGTAACCAAACTCTAACAGAAACTATGCAAAATAAATCTCTTGCACAAAGGTGTAACTCTTGTAATTTGGGATTTGTTTTTTAATTTGGTGATGGTTTATGGTGATTTAAGAGATATTCCATATAAAAAAAGTTAGATTGATCCAATCAGGGTCTTCTAGTGGTGAAGTTTTGACAGTTTCTGGGGGTTGTATTCCGAAATACAGAAGTTGATTATATACTCTATAGATGATTGATACCCCTGTCACCATGAGGTCCAGAACCACCTAAGACCACTTGTGCTTTCAGATTTGGGTAAAAGTAGCACTTAAATAGTTGGGATTATGTTTCTTTCTTTGATACGTGAGGATGGTGAGAGCCTGGCCCAGGGTGCCCAGAGAAGCTGTGGCTGCCCCTCCCTGGCAGTGTTCAAGGTCAGGCTGGATGGGGCTGGGAGCAACCTGGTGTGGTGGGAGGTGTCCCTGCTCATGGCAGGGGGTGGCACTGGCTGAACTTTAAGGTCCCTTCCAACCCAAACCAGTCCGGGATTCTTTGATTCTATGATCTCACTTCATGGCAACCATCTCACTGCAGCATCTCTCCTATCCCACTGGTTGGATATTCCAATTTCAGGAAGATTCACCCATAGAGAAGCAAACAAACATTTAGCAAACAGCTATAAAATCCCATCTGGGGCAGGGATGGGGGAGCAGAGCTGGCCCATGGCTGCACGCGCGTCCCTGTGAGCTGCCAGAGCTGTTTGGCACACACTTTCCCCTCCAAGGGGATTTTCCCACTGGAATTTCACCTCCAGGAGGAAATCCTAGCCCAGCCCAATCTACTTTTGCAGGCATTGCTGAATGCCTGAAAAAAATTTCCCTAAACACCGTGATTCATGGAGAAATTTGGAGCAAGCAGTGCTTGTGCAAGCCGCAGTGTGCCAGCGGGATCCCCCAAACACCACGCTGCCCATGGGGAAAGGCAGGTTGAAAAGGCAGGGAAATCCATGCTGGAATCTGCAGGGATTACTTAAGGCAACTAACATGTTTGAGGAATTAGCTAATATTTTTAATGACAGCTGAAGAGGAGTTTCTTGAGGGTGGGGGAAGGCAGACAGAGTAGTCATCGTGTTAACAGGGAGGAAAAAACCAAACCAGTGGTAGGTTCAATCATCACCTGCCTCCTCAAAACAGACAAGAATAAAGCATCAGCCAACGCCTAGGGAAACAGAGTGCATAGGAAAGGAGGTTTAACAGTTTTAGTGGCTTTAGGTCAAAGCAGCTCATCCTGTGAGTGGGGGAGAGGGCAGGAGGGTGACACTGGGTATGTCTGTGCTTTGGGACAGTGATCGTGCTGCCCATCGGGACAGCCCTGTGAGACACCCGAGGGGATGTTCCAGCCCCATCTCCATCAGACTGGCACACAGCCTGCTGAAAAGCTGCTCTTCAAGAGCAGTGACTGACCTCCAGCTCAAAGGCTGGAAGCTCTCTGGAGGGCTAGATCACAGTCCAACACACTGCATCCAAAGCCACTCTTGTTTGGATTTGGGTGCCAAGGAGAGGAGCAGTTCCAACCTTCCACAGAGGGACACGTGGCTGGGAAAGGGGCTGTGGCCCTGTGGGATGTGAGGGGAAAACACAGCAAAAGGCGCAGTTTGCCTTCAAAGCAAGTTCCACATGTTAGCACAAATCTTCTGAGAGGGAGATAGAGCAGTGCGCCAGGGCTACCAGGAGAAGCTGTGGGCCACTGGTCATGGTGGGGAGGGAGGGCTGGAAAATGGCTCTGTTAGAGCAGGCTGAACCCCACCGTCATCACTGCCAGGTGCTTGGGGAAGGGCAGATACACATACCCCCAGCCACCACCTCCCCTATCGCTTCTTAAAATGCAAATACAAATAAAATTGCTGTCACTATAAACCAGGTCATCTCCCCCAGGCAACTCCTCAGGCTCCTCGGCCAGGGGAAGTCACAGAGCAGGCAGCTCTCCCTGCTCCAGTTCCCGCACGCACTCGGGCAGTGCTGAGCTCTGCAAGTGTGTGTCTCGGGAAGCAGAGCCGAGCTCTGCCTGCGGCTGGGCTCTAGGTGGCAGCCCTGGGCTTCCACGGGTCCTCCCCGCGTCCTCCCCGGCTGCGAGCGGCGGCCCGGGCCGGAGGCGGAGGGGCAGGAGAAGCGGTGCCAGCTCGGTACTCGCTCGGCCTTTTGATCAGCTTCTCTCAGTATGACTCCAAAGAGCTGAGAGGTGCCACAGAGAGGCAGAGGAAGGTTTCAGACCAGCTGTTTGATGAACAAACCTGGAAAGGGGCTGATGTGCCTCAAGTCACCCGCAGCGCCCCGGCTGGAGCAGCTGAGACCAGAACCCCCTGTTCCAAACTCCCACCCTTCCATAGTCAATATTTTGCACTGCTTTGTGGAATTCTGTGTGCTGGGGTGCTCATCCCAGCTCCTCAAAATCCCCTCTGCCAACACACTTGGAAACTCCTCACCTGGTTACAAGTGGGAGCAGTCCTGTCCATATTGTTATAAAGCACCTTCCAGTTACCGAGAGGCTACGGATCCAAGGGGCTTAATAAAGCACAGCAGATGATCCAGCAGGAGAGAGGGAAGGAGACAGACTGTCCTTCCCTCTCCTCTCCCACCTCCAGAACAGACTTCCTCGTGGTACCAAGAGATACTTAAGCTGACATAGGAGAAAGCACAGAGATAGCTCTTAGTTTTTTTACACCTTTCAGTGTGCCATTTTAGCACATTTAAACACTTATTTTAGTGACTCACTTTAATCAACACTATCTCAGGTTATGGGTTGGAAGGAGCTTGCAGATACCAAATGCTACTTGGTCTCCTAACAGCTTGGCTGGGAAATGAGGCGGCCTGAACACCAGAGAACCAAGAGCACTTTGATATTGACATTGTGCCCTTTGAGAATGATTCAGGCCTTTCATCAGCAAGGTGGAACGAAGCAGGGCCGGAAAGTGCAGCCATGACAATCATTTCCCATGAGGTGGTTGCTACAAGAACCTTTCATGCAGCACTGGAAAAGATAAATACCTACTCTGCAAACTGGAGGAGTTAAATGAACAGCAAATACTGTGGCCATGGCTAACGTGCAGATTCGTGTCTTCTAGCAAGGACAACCCAAGATGTATCTAGACAAAGAATGTGGAACATCATCCAGTCCCTGATTTTCAAATTCCATTTAGGAGAGCATCCAAAGTGAAATGTATCCCTGGCTCAACAGCAAAGATTTCCCTAATCAAATCTGGTACCACCCATCTGCCACTCCTGCACTTTGTCAAACCATATCTAAACATCAAACGTCGCTTCAGAATAGACACTGGACCATATGGGAAGTGTTTAGGGCAGGCCCTCAGCTGGCAGATGCTGATGGTGATGTTTGCAGAGCTTCACGCTGATGTGCTCCAGCTGAGCCTGGCTCTTCCCTAACCCTTTCCAAAGAGCACTTGCCAAGCATATTTATTCTGGCACTATAAAAAGACTTCCTTACAGCACCCTGCTGGAGTCAGAGCTGTTACCGAGCAGGGAGCAAGGAGAGGCAGCGGGGGCTGCATGGGCATTCCCAGGGCAGGTTTCAAAACCTCCTCCCACGCCGCTGCCAGGCGCGACTGGCATCAATGCAGATGCTTAGTGATTCCCCTCTTCTTGGTGGCCAGAAATAATTCCTCACCGAGAGCTCCCCTGATGACTCTTCTTGTGTTAACTGTAATATTGATTGCCACCCATCCTGGAACAAATCAGACATTTTTTTCTTTAGGGCTGCGTTATCTTAGAGTTATCTAAGCCCTGGCTCTGCAATCGCTCTGGCAGCTTTACTCTTCAAACAAGCACGGGGTTATCTAGAAGGGAACTCCCTAGTGTGTTTGCTCTGCTCTTAGCTGGTGGCACTGGGTCGCACCCACATCCCTATCCATGCTGCTGCCCAGCGCTCCCTGCTCCTGCCAGCCCTGCTCCCCACTCCCTTACGTGTTCCCACGTGCCTATAACACAAAGCACCTCATTACCCTCATGAAGTGCTACATAAGGGCCCGAGTGTCATTAACAAAGCAACAAACATTGCCCTGAGAAGGAGAAGCTGCATCTGACAGCTGGGATTGAAGATTTGCACAGCACTGTCACAAAAATTAACTACGTCAGGGTAAGACCCAGCGCTGATATTTACTAATTACAACAAAGAAACAACTTTTTATTTTTCTTTCCAGGTCAAAGAAAAGATATTTGCTGTAGGAGCACAGTCAGTTTTGCAAGGCTGCTATACATCCCCACTCCCACAGGCCTGCCCAAGTCACACCACAGAGATGTAGACAATGGGTGGGGTCCTATGGGCTCCATCTTCAGCTGATATTAACTCCAGGGGCACCGATATCTTTAAACTGCAATAATCTACAGCAATATAGGATGTAGTTGCATCTAACGGGAAACAATCAGCTCCATGGCTGTGTTACTACAAGCAGAATACTTTCCTCAGATATTAGTATCTTCTTTTACAGTATCTCGTACATCATTACTGCCCTTGTACATCACCCCTGCTTGCATCAAAGCACTGCTCCGGAGTTAGAGGCTTTAGGAAGTTTGCCAGAAAGTTAATCATCGATGTTTCTCTGATCAGATAGGCTGCTAATTCAACTGCTCATGTTATCTTTTTCTTATTTTTAATGATTTATGAATGAGATAAGATAGTAATCACATCCTGCACTTACTCAGCTTCTCTATATAAACGAGCTTATTAACGGCCAAGAGAGATGAGCTTGAATTCAAAGCCCATTTCATATAAAAAGGGTTTTAGCTCCCAGATATAACATCTTTAAAATGTATCTTCACTTGTTCCTGTTACTGTTTAGCTCTGGGGCATCCAGTTACTTTATTCCTCTGAAGGAAACGCTGCATCTACAGAACAAGGCTAAATACCCAGCAATCGATGAAATCCTTTGCTTACTTGAAGCTGAAAATGAGTCCATAAAAGTAATTTCCCACTTCCCTGACCCTGGATTTGCTGTCTGAGATGATTCCCAATGTGTAACTAACAGGTTTCTATCGTTTTCAGGGGACATTCTCCAAGCCGCTTCACATACAGGTAAGAAGCTGTTTCCTATTCTATTATTATCAGTCACCAAAGGAAATTTCTTTGGTGTCCAAATGACTATCGATAGAAGGAAGACTGGTTAAAGCAGCTCTGGAATTGTCCTGGTTTTAAGGCAAAGATTAAAAAAAAATAAATCACTCTCCGATTTAGATGGAATTGAATCAAATTCCCAGCATTGTCACATTCACAGTTGCAAGAAATTGGACCATTTTTATTGCAAAGTTTCTGGTTATAATAGTTATGAAGACTGAACTTGCAACAGGACTTCTTAAAAGAAGGTATACAAAGGAAGTTTTATATTTATATTTTTATTTATACTAAGGTAGGTCGTTGGACTGGATGATCTCTAAGGTCTCTTCCAACCTTGGTGATTCTATGATTCTGTGAAATCAGATAAAAGAAGTTAAGATTTCCAGAGAAAAGTAGCAGTTGGCATATTCAATATGACTTAACAACAGTTCTTTCATGAAAGAAAAGCTTGTAAACTAGAACACTGTTTACTTCCCCTTTTCCTCCTAGAACCTGAGTTGTGCACATTTTAACACCAAACAATTTATTCACCAACTAAATAACACCACCGGATGTATGAAGATAATTAAAATAAAATTGCAAAAGCTCGAAGAAAGTTGTTCCATTTTGAAGGTAAGCTTTTATCATTTATTTTATTTGAGCTTCAGTTATTGTCTTGTACTTATCCATTTACCCAGGCTTTTGACACCTGGTGATTTTGTTCACACCTGGCAGCTTGCTCAGACCATGCCGAGCAATCCAGCACATTTATTTTTGCCTAGGATGGAGGATAAGGCATGATTCTTTAATTGAATCTATAGATACACAAAAAAATACGGGGAGCTGTCCTTATGATTTAAAAGAAACCAGTAATTTCCCCAAAGGAATTAAAGAAACATCAGTGGAAGTTGCTCAGGAAGACTTCACCTATCACCTAACTTCTTCCTCACTTTTAGTAAATTCTAATCCAAAGTTTTGACATTTGTTAGCAAAAAAATTGTCCCTCCTTTTTAAATTTAATTAAATTTAATTTTGGACCACCTGCAGCCTCAGTGAAGGATCTTGAGATTTGTTTATCATGCAGAAATACATTCTTATACGGACTATATTAATATAATTCATTTAGACCAGCAGTAATGAAGATTATTTATTAGGTACAATTAATAATGACCTATACAGCTTGTCCTTCAGGAAGAGCACGGCAATTAATAGCAGGAAAGATACCAACTGGGAATATTACAGAGAAAAGAGTCTGCCTTTTGAATACAAAGGAGAGAAAGACAGAGAAAATAAGGGAATGGAAAATAGGGTTTGCGTGTGTTCTGCCCATGTCTGTACTTGCAGCAATGACTCTGTTTAGACATTGCCCTGGAAGAGAGAAACAGGCTTCAGGAAAAAAAAAAACCAGATTTGCACTGATTTGCTAATTACTGTAGGTTGCAGAAGAGGCCGGGTCTAAATCCATCCCTAACCAAACACATGCTGAGCTCCACACTGCTGCGACCGGCTCCTGCTCCTTCTGCTCCATGCTAAGAACGAGTGTGGTGGGACAATGCTGAGATCCCACCCTGTGTCCCGCACTCCCTCTCTGTCCCCAGAATTTGGATATTAGGAGAGAAATGTTTTGTCCTGACTTCCCTTCCTCCAGTTTGGCAGATAACTGCCCTCCCTGCCCCAGAAAACAATGCAGAACAATCTGCAGTACTGTGCAAGTCGAAGACAAATAGCCAGGTCTTGTTTGACTAATGATTTGTAGGAATTGTGTGAAATGGTTTGGGGCTGGTGAAGGGCAGGCAGAAAGGTTCATCCTCCATCCCAGTGAGCTGAGGAAGCCACGAGGAACAGGCACATTTGGGTGGGATCCCTCTGTGACTGGTGCATCAGTATCTCCTCTTTTCCCTTAGAAATCTTCATCCAATGATGAAAGATGCTCAGAGATGGCAAAAACAAGTTTCAAAAAATTTAAAGAGAGTCTGAAAAAATTCTTGGAGTGGGTCAACGAGAAGCAAGACTGCAGCAACATCGTGACAAGAAAGCTGGATTTGTATCTGGACAGCAAATGCACCTGCCCTCACCCATGGAAATACGGCAAAGGCTTCTTCTAGCGAAGAGCTGTCAGGCAGTGAGAGGGAAGGGGGGGAAATGGCTGCTACAGATCAGAACCTTGCTACATATTAATGCAAGTAGGTAAATTAAAACTGTACACAGCAATTAAAACTGTACACAGCAATTAAAACCGTACACAGCAATTAAAACTGTATTTAACAGGCACAGCCAAATATCGTCATTTCTATCTCACACGGTTATTGAATGTGGATTGTTGTTGTCACCAGAGATAGGCAGAAAGGTTTGAAGTTTGTGGGGTTTCTGCAGAAAGGGACAGAAACCCCAGCCTTGACACACAGACCATGAGATCACCCAAACGCAATGGGGACAGGGGATGTTCCTGCAGGCGGGTGCTGCCAGCTGGCTCAAGGGTTGGGAAATGCCGCAGCAATTTACGGGACCCAGCACAACCCCGCAGAGAAACCCTGGGGGAGGGGAGAGACCTGGCCCCACTGCTCACACTGCCTGCCTTAACCCCCCAGCACTAAAACCCTTGCTTTGAATTTCTACTGGTTTACAATGAGCTTTAACAGGAAGCTGACCAAACAAACCTTGAGGTTTCATGTGCCTGCCACTTTGGTCACAGTATCTTCTCCAGCGTAACAAATAGCTCTTGCTTTGAAGTTTTTACACTTTTTCAGTATACAGCATTTATACAGTTTGTGACCAGTTCCAAACCGGTGCTGAACCACATGCTTTAAAAAAGACACAGGGCATAATACTCCTTGCATGAGAGCTCACACAGCTCTGTGTAAATCCGTACAAACCAGGGGCCAGACACTGCTTTTCTTGCATCTTTGCAAAGCAGCCAAGGCTTAGGCAGAGGTGTAAAAGGGAAGAAGTTTTTTAAAAATGCAGACTATCACAAACTAGTGGTTAAGAGCAACTCTGATCACAGCAACATCAGCACTCCCAGTCTGCAATAACAACATCGAGATAACAGATCTAAGAGGTCACGGAGGGTGGCTGTCCCAAGGGTCGCTCGTCTGATGCCCATTTCATTGCACAGAGGCAGCAGGGATGCAGTGGGATCCACAGGCACCATGGATTTCAAGGATTTGTCCTCAAGACTTAGAGAACCCCAGCTGCTGACTTCTCTAAATACAGCTAGAAATACAGTTTGCCATGAAAGTGAGCCAGAAGGCTGTTGTCATGTATTATCATAAATCTAGCTAGCGTCAGCTAAAAATCTGTAGTTCTTCTAAGCCAAACAAAAGGCTGAGACAGGAATTTGAAAATACTGTGATAAAACACAACAGGGTCACCAAAAGGTCTTCTAACTCAGAAATATCACAGATACCTGTTTACAAGATAAATCTTATTTTGGTGTCTAGAGCTTTGCTGCTGCTGAGCACGCTTCACCACTCTTGCACTCCCAGCCCACCTAAAGACTGTGGGGTTTGGACAAGGATTTGTGTTCAGGTCACTAGCAATTGTGGAAATGACTTTTCATGGAAGTAGGATCTATCACACATGTAAACCCAGAGATAATCCACATACACACACAAACCAGGTCTGCACCATTTCCCGTAACACTGCAATCACCAAGGAGCATCCAGTCCAGAGCTGATCAGTCAGAACTGACTTTTGCAGCTGACTGAAAGGCAGTAAGAGGGAGAAAAAGACCCAGCATTTATAAATCATGTGAGAGAAAAGCTATTTTCATGCTTCAGTCCAAACCTAAGTAGTTTTGTAGTGTACTCAGAAGGCCCCAAACCCTCAGGCACCTCCAGGACAAAGCAGTAGCAGGGATGGGGGCTCAGTTCAGCTGTCTGCAGCTTTGTGCATCCCCACGCAGGACGAGCACTCTGCAAACACTCACATGGCAGCAGTCTTTGACCATGGAAATGAAATGATAAATTGTCATAGCTCAAAACCTGTAGAAGTACCAACATGATCTGAGTTGTTGCAGGGTTCTGAGGTGCCTTATTCCAACAAACAGGTTAAGGATGAGTTGGTGTGGCTGCGCGTGAAAGGATGAGACCTACACAAAGACACAAACCTGCTTAGTTTCTGTACTTGAATTATTCACAGCTCATACAGTAAATGCAACCAACTACTAACATTCCACCCAGAGCAGCTGCTGAGTAATACCTGAATTTGCTCATGTACTCAGCTCATCCCACCTTCCAGAAGACTTTAAAGAGCATCAGGTTTAAAACAAACCACTTTTAGACTGGCTATCTTCCCATGCCTGCGATTTCACCTTAGTCCAGGGGTTTTACTGGAGGGGATGCAGCTCCCTCCTCACCCAGCCCAGCCATTGCAGGGAACGGGCCAGTTTAAAGACCAGAAAGCAGTTGAGGAACACTTAGCTTAGCTTCATCTAACCCTAGAGATGAACAGACCTGCTCCTGTCAAACCAGATCAAACCACAGAAGCTTCTGGAGCTGACCTGTTCCTCACGGGCTGATCCATGTTCGTGGAATCTCACAAAACCAGAGGCAACGACAACAGTCAGTGCATGAACTGGGGTGGCTGGCAGGAGAGCAGAGTTACCATCAGAAAGACATGTATCCTGCAGGACTCTGATTTCAAGGAGTTCTTAGTGGAGAACATCCTTTTATTACCTCCTGTGGTCAGGTTTGCTGAGATATATTCTGGGTTTTCCTGCTGAACACCCAGCCTGCACCAGCACCTCCTCCAAGGTATTGATTTTAATTCAATTTAACTTTTAAAATTCTGAACATGATGCTTGGACTTCCTTTGGAAATTGTGGTGTCCCACTGACTTGATCAGAAAGTCCTGTAGCACCCCCAGTGTGATTCACATTTGGTTTTTAAGTTCACACAGTGGAAAAAACCCCAGCCACCTACTCTTACTCTTACTCTACCCACAGTTAACCCCAGGTCATTACCCCTGTAGAGTTATTTACTTTTCAATACATCTATTTGCAGCCCTTGCATCAAGCAAATGCAGAAAAGGAAGCCAACTCAGAATGGAATCTTGACCATTTAAATTAGGTCAGTAGTGGCATTTCCCTCACCACCTCTATGAATGCTTTTATGCTGATTTTACACCATTTTCCATCCACACACACTTCCCTTTCACATCACCAAGTAGGATCAGGCCACCTCTGCCAGCACTGGCACGACCAAAGTAACTCCAGACTCTGACCCAGGTTATACTTAATGCTTCTGTGGAGAAGGAAGAGGAGTAATTTAGGATGATTACTAAGAGCATTCAGCAATCTGGAATTGCTGGTGGGAGCCCCCTACTCACAGTTGTGTTAGAGGAGACTCACCCAAGTCGAGCCCACGGGATCTGACCCAAAGGAAACACAGACAGGTACCTTCAGCACGGAAAATATTTCTTCCCACAACTTTATCAGAGAGTGGGGAAACACAACAGGCACTGAGGTTGCAAGTACCTTTTTATCACAGCTGAAATATTTCAAGCTTTTTTTTAAAAAAGATAAACAAAGCTGTTAGCCACATCCTCGAGACACGACTGCCACGAGCTGCAGCAGGCAAAGAATACATTCTCAAAGAAACTGCAACCTTCTCTAATAACAATAGCACTAACTGTGGAACAGAAGGGAAACATTATTTTAAAATGCTATGTTAAAAAAAAATCAGTGGAAGAAATGGCAACTATTAAATCATCAATTTGAGCTAACGGCCCATCAGTACTCCACGGGCCAGAGTACAGTTACCATTGACAGTAACCTCATGTCAAAGGTGTAAAAGAATTTATTTCCCAAAGACCTGAGATGTACAGAGACCCAATCTACCTCCGGTCAGATTCAATCCTGAGCCAACCCCAATGCTCCATACCCAATTTCTTAAATTATTCAAATCCTCGTGCAGACTTTGAAGCTTTTTAAATGCAACGCTCGGAGTATTCCCAAAGGCAATAGGGAAAAAAAAAAAGAAATCGGGATCTAATATTATTGGCAGCAGCACAATCTTCAGTCTAACAACTTCCATAAGCACTGGGCTCTCATGTTTTGAAGCATGTTTTATCTGTGATACACTTCACATGCAAGGGGTTTTAATTTTTATTGCTTGCAATTAAAGTTTCTATTCCATCCTCATGACAGGGTGTAAACTGTGAGTGCAGGACAGAGCTCAGGAGGGACCCCCTTGACTGCGTGCGGCTTTAACCACCCACCCTGAGCAAAGAAATAAAACAGAAATAATGGGAAAGCCCCGTCCCTGCTTCCCTCCCCCTGAGCTCTCTGTGAAAGCATCACCCAGCTTCTCTGCAATGCTGCCAGTGATCTCCCTCACAGATACACCCACGGGGCCCGAACTCACTGCTGAGTCCACGCTCACCCACACCTTTGGACAGAGGTGGTTCATGTCCACTCTCCATGAACCCAGACACATCACCCTGGAGAAGCCACAGCCCCCCCCAGAACCTGCCTGTGCTTTCAAACACAGCAGAATACCGGTTGCTCAGCCTGAACATGACCTTCTCAAAATCACACATTTCAAATAAATTGTGAAAAGACTCAAGCCGCGGGTGCAGATTGTGTTCCTGGTGGCCAGAAGGCTCTGGGCTGCATCCGGCCATCTCCCCATCACGCTGGGGATGTCAGCTTACCTTTCTGCTTCGTTTGTGTTGACAAGATGCTGCACAGGACAGAGTCACTCCTGATCATTTACGGGAAAACACAGCCCATGGTGGGAGAGGCTTAAAAAAGTATCTTAGCTTTTGTTAAGTTCCAAAGGAAGGCTCAGTAGGTAGAAAATCAAAAAAGCAAGCAGTGTGATAGATGGAGCGAGTCCTCCCTCAGATAGCAGCAGGAGATAGGGCTGTGGTTGAACATGGCAGGAGCAGTGGTCATCGCCCTGCCTCGGCTTCCTGTGCTGGCAGTCCCAGAAAGTGACATAAACTGAAACTGAAATGAACTCACTGAGCTGAACACAGCACTGCTGAAGGGTTAGGGGGATGGATGAGCCTGGATGAGGAACTCTGCGCCCCAGGGATGGGTCCTGCCTTCCCAAAGCACATTGCTGTGAGCGGAGAGCCTGGCTGCAGCGCCTGCTCCTCATCCCACTGCAGGGAGGGCTCGGTCAGCCCTGGGCTGCAGGCTGGCAAGGCACAGAAAGGACAGGGCAGTGGGCAGGCACAGAGAGCACAGGGCATGGCCAGGCACAGAAAGTTTCCAGCAGTTTCCAGGAGCCCAGAGGAGCTCTCAGCTCCCCGATCTCGCCCCGCTGCAATCAGCCATCAGGAACACCCCTCATCCAGTCGTTACTCTGCACACACCCTTACTCAGCAGCTCCTCTGCAGCTCCACAGCTCCAAATGCACCTCGTTATTTGAGTCAGAATGCACTAAAATGCAGCAGCCCCACACTGGGCCCAGAGGCGGGGGGGTGCCTGGGCCCAGCGTCCCAGCAACAGCCTGCAACAAACACCTCGGCGTGGCTGCACCTCGAGGAGGGCAGGGAAGGCAGCCTGACCCTGTGTGCGATGTTCTCCAGGGAGAAAGCAGGCTGCAAGCACCCCAACAGCACAGGGAGGGGCGGCAGAAGGCAGCCGCAGCCCTGCAGCCCCAGCAGCGGGCCCTGAGGAGCCCTTTTATACCCAGTGCCACAGGCAGGAGTGCTGTGATTGGTCCGTTGGGGGCACCTGACCCAGCCCCTCCCCATCACCTCAGGGACAGGCGGCACCAGGGGGTCCCGGGTGGGCTCAGAACATTTTGACCCTGGTGCTCTCAAACCAGGACAAAACCCCTTAAAGTTCAGCTGCAGGCCCAGAGCAGCTGGGAAAGGATGGGACTGAACCCTTGGAGCAGAGCAGAGCAGAGTCACCATCCCTGGGGGTGTTCAAAAAAGGGGTTGATGAGGCACTTGAGGCCATGGTCTGATGGTCAGGAATATGATGGGATAAAGGTTGGACTTGATGGCCCTAGAGATCCCTTCCAACCATAATGATTCTATGGTTCTACTGGGAATATAGGGATACATGGTCCAATGGTCTAATGGTTAGGAATATGATGGGATAAAGGTTGGACTTGATGACCCTGGAGGTCCCTTCCAACCAGAATGGTTCTATGGTTCTATGATTCTGCCCCAGCCTCGGCCAGCCCCAGGGGAGCTCCGTCCCTGTCCCCCATCCCTGTGCCCACCAGCACAGGGCCACTTTGCCTCTCAACAATTCATTTCTGTCCCAAGCATGGAACAGCATTCCCTTGGTAACACCAACACAGCTTCAAGGCCCTCATCACCCCCATGCTCCAGAACACCGACACAGGGCAGGGCAATGCTCCCAGGGGAAGTGGTGTTAAACCCAGGGTCCAGGTGTGCTCCTACCACGGGCTGACTCAGAGCACACCCCACAGCTCAGGGTGACCCTATTGGGAGTTGTAAAAGCTGCTCAAAAAGGGCAGAATATCCTAGATTTACTACAGGTAACATGCCAAGGAGCCAAGGCCACTTCTATTTCCACTCTGCAAAAGGATTTGCATCAACTGACTGGGTAGACAGAGTGTAATTACCTGATGCTTTGGCTTGTTGGATGGAAAAAAAAAACCAACCCTCTTTTTTCGCTGTGGAAGTCAGAGCTGTTGCTGTGTCCCCCTCTGGCCATGGCTCAGGGACACAGAGCACATGGACTGCTGCTCCCACACCCCACAGCTGCACTGGCTCCATGGTGGTGATGGGATGAGCATCAGTCATAGGTGAGAAGTCAGGATTTTATTAACAAGGAATTTGTTTTTAATAACACTTGGCATATTTAAAGGATTTTTTTTTTTTTAAATAAAAGTACTTTAAGTAAAGCTGGTTTCTAGGAAACAATTCAGCCCTGAAGCAGTCAGGCAGCTGGACTAGATGATCCCTGTAGGTCCCTTCCAGCTGAAGGAGTCTGTTAATTCCTCCCTCCCAACTCTCCTCCATGCACTACTTGAGCTGCAATCCACAGCCAATGCTCTGGCTGACAGCTCTCCCAGCTGGATACCATCAGCTTCCCCCTCCCCCTGGGGCTTTAGAGCAGCACTCAGGGCTACGTGGCACCCAGGGACAGGCTGGTGGCACTTGTGCCAACAGAGGGGCCCAAGCAGGGGACATCCCACCTCCAAGGGTCATGTTGAAGCTGGCTAGGGTCAAGCCTGAGCCAAGGGAAGTGTTTGACAATGCTGGCTGAACCTGGGGAAAGCCATACTGGAACCAGATGGAATTTTTGCATGGTAAAGGAGGACATCTGCAAGAGTCAAACCCAGCTCTTTATGGACAGGGTGACATTCCCAGGGTAAGGGTGAGCACTGCAGAGCTGCTGCTCACACGGGCATCCTACACGTTTTGCCATGCTCAAAGTCACATACAACTGCTCCATGGCCAAAGGAATGAGCAGTCCCACGGTCCCAGCCCTTCTCCAGAACATGGGTAAGTTCCAGCTTCTCTTCCAGGCAATGAGTCACTTGGAGACTGTCCTGGTCTACAACTGGACGTGGATAGAGGATTGTTGAACCTGAGGAGACCACAGCTGGGCAAGTCACTCCAGCCCAGCCAAGCAGGGAGGATTCAGAAAGTTCACAAGGTCCTGTCAGGTCTGCTCTCTGGCAGTCTGAATGTGCAACGTGATGCATGCAATATTCCATCATCTCTGCAGATACAGACTGTGGATGCTGACAGCAGTATCTTCTGCAGCTATGGTAAAGTGCCCTGAGGCCCTAAAAAACCAAAAATCAGCAACCACACCAGGAGCCAGCAGTGTTTATTTAGCTCACTCCTATATAATTTTACATCACCATCAGGCTTCAGATGTTGCAGGGCTCCCACCTCCACATGAGTATGAGGCTAAAAGGCATCTTTGAATCCAGACCCCGTTTTCTTCACTTGTCTATCACAGCAAAACCCCTTCTCCACTCATCATACTACACATCTTAACCTAGATGCCAGTTTTTCCCTCTAAGGTGATTAGACAGATGATTTTCATGTTTTTCCACTGCAACAGGAAACAGAAGTAACTTCTAAGGCAGAAAAGATGACAAGTACTTCATGGAATCAATGCAGCTGAACATGGATGCTGTAGGTGGTTTCCTAACCCAGCTGGAGGGCTACAGACCCACTCAGTGACACAGTGTATGTCCACACAGCAGCATTCAGGCCAGGGGCTAAGAAACCACATGCTTGAACTGGATGTGGATTACTGGCAGGAGCTGGGGGTGGTTGTTCTTCTTATGACTACATAAGCCCCAATAAGAGCCCATCTCTGCATAAGAGCTCACAAGGAGCCTGCTTGCATCAGCACTTGTTACACTGCAGCAAGGTAACTCCAACAGATGTGACCTGCAGACCTCCCTGGAAGGTCCCAAAGCACTCAGTGTCTGGCAGCCGCTTGCCCACAGTGAGCCTTTGCAGTGCATAGAAATATCTGCACTAAGTACTTAAACCCTGTGAAACAGAGTCAGCAGTATGTCAGAACAAACCCCATCTCAGTCTAAACAAGACTGAAGAATTCACCATCCACCAGGGATCCGCTGGCAGAAGCTCCCTATGCCTAGATGGAAAAAGGCTTATTTGTTCCAGTGTATGAATCTTCTTTTTTAGGTCTAAAAACTATCCCTCAGGCTTAGCATTAGGCTAATTGCCATATTCTGTTCATCTTCTAGAATGATGGGAGACAGAAGAGGGAATATAATCTGCCAGACTACACAGCCATGCCTGGGAGGTTACCGAGTGCCCCCCAGTCACAGACGCTCTCTTCTCTACAACAGCCATCATTCTTCAGGTCAGGTTAGCAGCAAGAGAATCCTGCACACAGCACGAGCAGCAGCTCTGCATCCACACTCATCACATCCTGCTCCAGGGACAGACTGAAGCAAGGTGGAAGACAACTCGGAATCGGAGAAAACAAGCAAGTAAAACTGGATTTAAAATTGCAGCATGACACAGTTAACAGTGATATTTCCCAGCCAAGCACACTGCTTCAGAAGTGGGATGTACAATTTTTTTGGCCAGAGTCCTGATGTGAACTTTATCTATCACAACATACCACGTTGACAGAAAAGTTTAAGTAGATTCCTCTTCCTCCCCCTGAAATCCAAAGCATTCCAACAAGAGATCCTGGCTTTAGCTCATCATCAGTTCTTCTCCACATCTGCAAGGCTGTCGTATGTTGCACGCTTTGTTACAAAGCAAAACTCCTCATTCCTGAAGTTTATGTTGTGCTGAGAGATTTTACTAAGAAAACGAGAGGTCAACAATGAAACATCCTCAACAGCCAGCCAACAACCACAACATTCATGGCAAGAAAGGGAGCGCTGGGAAAGATTAGAGAGCAACCACAGAGCTATGCTACATTAGGTTATTAAAGCTTTTAAGAAAAAGTCTTGCAATTCCTACAGCTACCTGCTATAACTGTTCACACAAAGCTTATTTACAAGCCTAGATGCTCCTCTCATTTCAGCACCATTAACAGCTGGAGCTCAGCAAGTCTCTGCCTCAGCAATCCAAGACCTCTCTTCAACCAGTTGTGAATGGTTAACAGCAAAATTAAAACTTTAGGGGACACACCTACTTACATGCTGCATCTAAATAATGAAACAAAGCAACAACCATTAAGTTCATAAATTCATCACATGTAGAATCCAGGGGCACATGAACAGATATTGCTAAGTCACATTGCTTTACTACCAACACAACACATTGGTGACATGTTACACCTAACACGTAAACCCTTCTGCTCCAGGAGGACAGCAGCTGCATTGCTTCCAACCCCGCCCGGGGTAATGCTCCAAACAATTGAGCTCAGGCTTTGCATAGGGCAAGGGCAAAGTACAAAGGAAACCTGTTTGTTAAATGACAATCGTGACTTTAACTGGATATTTCAGTGTGACTTTCACTTTCTCAAGCCAGTTTCATATGTTGGTGCATGAACACTTGCCCACGCAGTCTTTAAGCAGCAACTCACAGTTGTAAAACCATTACCATTTTCAGCTGAAGTTCACCTGCAGCCATCCACATTCCCAAAAATCTACTTTCAGATTCAGGAATTGTCAAGACTGTTCAAAGTCTTTGAAGTCTTCAAATTTTTGTAACCTCTTACATCAACACTAGATAGCACCCCACCAGAGAAGAGGTACCACCACAGGGAGAGGCTTCTCAGAAGTGTTAATACTGAAATCACAGTTGCCATTAGCCAAAAACGTGCAGCCCACCTGCTCCCAGAATACATTACAGCTCCAGTACATGAATTAAACGTGCCAGCTTCAGCAGAATATGCCACAGGTGTCATGTGCTGAAGCCTTAAATAAAACACTGTCCAAAACCAGGACGTATTTTCTACAGGAAAAGCACAAGAAAGCAACAGGCTCCAATAAAGAAGAAATAAAAGCCCACTGCTCCCTGATAACACCCATTAAGGACACAGAAGAGAGAATGACTTTATGGAAAGAACATTTATTTTTGTTTCAAAATTTGTGATCCATAGAAATACAATAAAATCAACATGTACACAAAACTGTAAAAACCAAACCTTTGGTTCAACGAAATATTTAACATCTAGATCTTCTGAGGTACAAAAGGTACAAGACCAAGCACCCAAACACACCGAACCGCCCACAGCACTGTTTGCACCACTGCTACAGAGAAACCTGGGGGGGCAGAAGGCAGGTCAGAGGAGGATGGGGGCAGGGGGCACATGGAAATAACCTCAACCAAAGCACAGGTACGTGTACGATGCTGTTTACTTTCTTTCACAGGTGTTACATATTTGGTTGTCCTTCTTGGGTAAAGTGCCAGGACTCTTGGAGAAAAAGATGGATCATTTCTTAGAAATGAACTGGAAGAACAAACAGTAGAAAAGGAGACAAAGAAACAAAGGCCTGCAGCAGGTTGGGTTTCAGTCAACCTCTGTTCTCCCACAAGGTCTTAAGAATTCATTTCCTCTTTCGTGGAACCATTTGTTTGAAACTGTGGAACAAAGATGTGAAATTAGTTACCACCACATACCCAGTGCGTGTACCACCACTACCTAGAGGGTTACCTCAAGTAAAACCTCATCTCAGCCTTAGGACCCCTGCTTGTACTTCTCTACCCATCCAATGAGAAAGGCCTAGGAAGATGGAAAGCACTGGGGAAGAAGGCATCTTTCCCATCGCACAATTGTGGGGCCAACAGTAACAGAGCAGTGTATTCTGGGTCTGGTATCATTTGTAGATCAGTATGCTCCAGCTTTCCAGGGGAATACCTAGAAGGCTGGGAGAGGCAGGTATGGAAATGGATGACACGAAGCCTGAGCAGCTTTCAGCTGTTAGCAGAGATTCCCAATGTCCAGACATTCTCATTCACCTTACAAGGAGCTCTCCTCCTTCTGCAGTTAAAACTATGCACAAGTCTTCGTAGGAACAGACCCGATTCAGTGAAGTGATAACTCAAGTCATCCTGATGCTGATACACTACACAAACCTGGTGACATTCTTACACACTTTGTGCTGTCCTTGACACAAAAACTCACCAGAAAAGCTGCAGCTGGACAGTGCAGCTGCTTAATACTACATGGTATTGATAGTGGGAGTTTGTGTTATGGCCAAATGACTCCACTGGTTAAAATGGCAACTCTCAGGTTATTAAATGCTGTTGTAAGGGTTCAGTGTATCACCAGTTTCCCAATCACATGAGCAGGCACGTTCAGGTTGTGTTCCTAAAGCAGTACTACTTACCCCATTTACACCCTACTAGTACTGGGCAAGCTGCATGCCTTGTTCTGTAATCACCCTCGCCACTTCTGAAGAGATTGTACCAGAACACTGCTGTTCCCTGAAACATGAAATCAGATCCGGGTTAGTCAGAACCTAATCAATACAACTGTTCAGGTTACAGTAAGGGGGAGAAAATGCCTGTGAATTCAGCTGCAGGCTTTTACGAAGCACTCTAGCATAGGCCACCACTTAACAGCATGTGAAAAGACCCCTTAGTCCCACTCTACTGACTCAGCCGTGTTCAGAGTAGAGGCGAGTTCTACCTGGACACCAGGTTTTTATCTTAATAACAGCTCTATACAGAAACTGTTCACATTATACCTTGTAAACCAAAGGAGCAGCTCTGCAGTCTCTACAGGCTGTGCCTTGGTACACAGCAGCCTGTTGATCAAGCTGCAGTGAACAGCATTGTCACAGTAGCTGACTTTTAAACAGCTGCAGGACTGGACTGAGGAAGAGACAGCAACAGGAGAGGAGAAACCAAACCAAATTCAGACTTTACCTTCTTGGGCCATATCGCTGCCCCAAAATCTGGGAAAACTGTAGCTCCTCCAGCTTCTACATCACTCATCTGAGAAAACAAAGACCACAAAGTCTGTCTGTTTACAATGCTTCTTGTTCATGCAGTCCCCCAAGCTACAGTGCCCCAAGTCCTAACAGAGGGATTCCTACTCGCACCTCCATGAGAGGCACTGACGAGGAAGGGATGCACTTCAACCACCACCAGCTGCACAAGTGACAGTACCTGCTATTGGAGGCTTTTAATTCAGCTGCAGGCTTTTGTTCAGCACTTCATCTAGGTTCTATATAATCTATTACACAAACAAGTAGCTGTGTACCTGCAGCATTTAATAAGCGAGTACTCTAGAACAAGGGAGAGGACTTCAGAGTAAGTCAGTTTGAAGAATTTCATTCCAGTTTATGATCCAATTAGGAAAACAACTGAGTGTCTGTTAAACCACATGCTTCCTCACAAATTGAAACCATGTCTTCTGGAACTGATTTTCATAATGTAATTTATGCATCTTGGTCAACCACTTCAAAAACTATACAAGCTATTAGAAAACCTCACTTTCTGCACTGTTCCTCTGCTGCTCACCAGTGATGTTACGCCACATCAGGTGCTTTATGCATATCATAATACATACAGTGGTGTGAATAAAGAAAAGCACCTATCTTTGTGCTTTGCCCTTCTACACTGGAATGAATTTAACCCTATTGAGTTCATCAGGAATGATGGATTCACTCTAAATTCTAGACTTGATCCAAACCCCACCAAAGTTCCTGGAAACACTCCCATTAACAACAGGAAGTCTTTCCACTGATTTCAATGAGGTTTTGGTCAGATTCTAATTAAAAAAACCAAACAACAAATGAGTCTGATTCAGTTCCCACCAAATTTAAGCAGCAGAACTATATTAATACACTCCCCAAGTCCCCACATTCTCTGTTGTAACTTGGATTTCTGTTTAAAGCAAATGTTATTACCACTCTGGTGTCCTCCTGCTTGGTACCTACAATAAAAGGGCACAAGATGCCATAGGTGCACAGGTTTTTGCCCCTTCCAACTAGAAAGCATGTGCATGCAACTTTGCAAGTTAATACCTACATCTTAGCAACACAACCACTCTTTTTAGTAAGGGTGTTGGCAAATGTGAAATATGTTCTACGTGGGACATACAAGGGCAAATCACCTTTGACCATGTACATCTGGCAGAGAATGAAGTGGTATCATTCACTCTAAATCAAGGCTTGTCCAGAAGTCTGAGAAGCAAGATACAGAGACAATTTAAAGCCTCTTGACAGCAGACTATTTCACAGCTATTTATCTTATTTCTTGCTCCAAAGATTATTTCCTCCCCTGCCATATCAAGTTGAAAGCATTTCCAACTCTGCTTTGAGCTGCATTTCACACTCAAAATACCAGGTCAGCCATAAAATATTTCATCACAGAATTTTACATTTGAAGTTGTATCACTGAAACGTTAGACGTAGCAGATTAGGTGATCCCAATTACTGCTATAGTAAGTATAGGTTGATAGATAAAATATTGTCAGAAGACTACTGTGACAACATTAGGCCACTACTATCAGTAGCAGCTATGTTTCTGATTCCAGTGTACATGGTCTGTAGGCTGTACAACGCATGCAACTAGTGAATCTTTTCAATTCCACTGTTGTAACCCAGTTGCACCAGGTTTATCAGCTACAACTCCTCCATCTGCTGGAGCAACAGCTCTGCCGGAGTAGCTCCAGCTCTGACAGACAGCTACAATGGACAGACCAGCTGAAAAACGGACCACAACATCAAGTGCTGTCAAACAGTGGTGGAAGAACATGACTGTCTCACAGTAAATGGCTGACAGTCAAGTTCTCAAACAGAAGCCAAATTCTCCTCTCCCACCAATAGGAATCCAATGAAGTCACAGATCTTACAGTAGCCAAAAGGGGAAGCTGGGCCCTATATTCAAATTTTCCTGTTCCGAGGTTAAAAACCACCAGAATTCTATCAACTCAGATGGGACAGCACCTGATGCTGCAAGAACAATGAAATCCCTCCTTCCAGATGGCCAGGGAATCTCTACAAATAACCAACTGCACAAGCTGTAAACAAGATGCTGCTAAAGTCACACTCAACGCAGAAAGGAGCATCATACTTACATAGTTTAAAAAAGTGGCCACACGATTTCCAGTCCCTAACCGCTTGAAAGCATCTGGCTCATCTTTCTATAAAATTAAATAAGAGTAACTGCAAACTTCAAGCTCACAGACAGCAGACAAACAGAGGTACTTACATAGTTAAGAAACGTCGCTAGCCTATTTCCTTCCGATTTGAGTGTGCTGTCAAAGGGTCGCTGTAACAGACAACAACTTTAACCCCAGTTCCAGACAGGCTCAGACTAGAGTTACACACGTGTAGCTCTGCAGAGAGATCCTCAAGCCCAGTTTAAAGAGTCGGAATAGAAAGGGGACAATTGATACAGGGCAAGATGAAAGCAAACTGCAGCCAGAGTGCATAACTGCATGCACACAGCACTCAGATGCTGTAAGGAGAAGCAGCACTGAAGCAATCCTTAAGGCTGAGCAGAAGCAATGCTTCCAGGGCCTGTGGCACAGATGTTATCCAAGTAAGGTTGATAACAGGCCATTGCTGTACTGGACACTGATCCAAAGTCAACAGCTGAGGTGAATATGAAAAACTCTTCAGTGGGCTTTAGACAACACACTAGATTCTCCTAAATGTAGTAGTGACTCAAAAAAATACTGTCATGAAAACAGAAAACACTTTTTTTTGCCAGCAGGCAGAATTGCACAACAGCAATAATGAACTTTCAGGTGGTTGCCTCTCTAGGACTAAGGACCACATCAAAAAGATCAAATTGTCTCTACTCTGTAGGAAGCATTTTGTTTCATTCGGTGAAGTAAGGTATCACATTGGTGCCATCTTAGAAGCAAAAAAACCCCCAGAAAATACCAATGTGCCCCTCCTCCCTTCAAAAAAATGCAAGTCAAAGTTTATTTACACTGCTAATAGTCAGGAAGTTATTTCAGTCAGGAGACACTGAGGTGCACTCTTCTACACAAGAACAATAACCTTTAATATTTAAAGAAAAGAAATCACTATTAGAAAAGACAAGGAAAGGAACACCACAGCAAGGAAACACCAGCCACCACCTCTAAGGTGTTGTGGTTCAATCTAACCGAAGTATATTTCAAGAAATAAAAGGTCTTTCCTGAAGTGGGTTCATTTAAATGAAATAAACAAGACTCTTGCATCTGTGTTATGCAAATTCAATCCAAAAGAGCCAATATAAGAGCACTGAGATATAGGGGGTTCCCTGGTTTCTGTCAAATTCAGACCCAGCCATGCATTTCTGAACTTCAGTAGCAAAAGGTTTCTCAAAATTATACTGTACAACTATTAAAGTATCCCTTATTAGAGGACACAAAGCTGCAAGGCTGACCAGGACCACAGCAGTGACAGAGCATTGCCTCTGTATTCCAGCACCGAGCTCTGTGATGCACAGAGAGCCTGGAGGACCAGTCCAAACCCATGGCAAACCCTGTGACTGCCTCGCCTCCACCGACGGCCGCAGCCAAGGTTAGGATCCAAGTGGAGCTCTGCCCCAGCTGCCTAATCCAAAAGTAAAGTCTACACTGGCCAATTTGATGGATGGCTGAGGTCCTGGAGTTCAAAGACTTTAAAGATAATTTAAGAGCATTTGCTTGATTCAGGAAACGAAGCAGTCTTGAAATTAACAGGAAAATTCTCTCCCCAGGCCAAAGCTAACAAGTATGAGCTTCCACAGTGGTGAAGTTCAGGATTTTTTTATTTTTGTTTGTTTAAACAGTGCTAAGCTAGGTGGCTTCAATTCTGCACTCGATTATTGGGTTGTGCTCGGGCTGCAGCAATCCCTTCTGCCTGGTACAGCCACCTGGACAGCCTGGAGGAAGCCAGATCCCATTGAAATGCCATGGTTCTGCTGGAAACCAAGGCAGCAGAGGGATTTTATACTGGCAAATACCAGACAGCACCACTCTCAGTATGATCAGCATGTTCATGAACAGGTTTAGGCTAACACTGGATAATCCCTTACTCTTTTCTGCCCACTTGCAGCAACCCAGAGCCTTTACCTGCCGGGTAGAGCCCTCTAGTGCCAGCACCCACCAGCTGCAAGCTCCCTGCCCTGGGCAGCCCTGCCCTCCTAAACACCCACCCAACAACCCCCCTCCAGACCCCAGAGTTGAGGCTACGCTAAGGGTTTGGCCAGAAGGGCTGTATGACCCATGAAGATTTCCATAATGGCTGCTTTTTTTGCAGGAGGTGAAGGGACATCTCCTGCTCAGCCAAGCTCCTGCAAAGTACTTTAAAATACCCACCCAAGGACAACTTAACTGCACTCTGAAGCCTAATGGAGCAATGCAGACTCACTACCCAGGGCTTGCAGACCTCAGTTTCTGAACACACTAACAGAAAGAGCATATCCAAGTGCTGCATGACTACCTGTCAGTGTCCCTGTACTGTGCAAGGAACCCAGGTGACAAAGAGAAGCAGGCAGAGTTGCTCCATGTTCCCCTGAACCTCCAGCACCAGAGCAGGCCGTGCCAAGGCTTGCCAAAGGCCACGATCCATCCCATGCATGAGGACCATACATCACATGTTTTCACAGGAAAGGGTTTTCAACAGTTTTCTCTCAAAACAAACTGTTCCCCCTCCCAACCCCATGAAGAAATAATTGAATGTGTGATCTTACCCTAGAAAAGTCGAAGTGTGGCTCATACTGCCCTCCCATTCCATAGTTGGCAACCTACAGCACAGAAGGAAGCATAAACACCCAGTGAACTGCTGGTGACCACTGCAGAAGACAGCATTGGCTCTCAGAGATCCAAAACACGCTCTGAGAAGCAACATTTTGTGGTAAGATTGTTATCTAAGCACACTTCTTTAGATTGCCAGAAACAGGGCACGTGGATGAGAAACAATTTAAGTGCTCTTTTCCTTCCACAGTTTTAAGGGCTTCACCAAGAGTGTTTCTCGGTACCAAACACTGCTCAAGAGCAGCACTCTAATATCACTACAACAGGCTGCTTAACATGAATTAGCAGCAATAGTTTCACCACACTCTTGCTCCCTCCACTGAAGAGGAGGGAGCTGAATCCGTGTATGTCTCCGGTGTGTCCAAACCAGGAGATACCCAGCCTGGAATTGGATTCTGTGTCCCACGTGGGTGATCCATTACATACACAAGCTCATCCAGAAACACAGAAGGCTCAAAGTAGCCTAAAAGCACCACTTTGCTCACTATCTGGAGAACACATAATTTACAATTTAGTTACTCTGAGGCTGCACTGAACATGTCTCCAAGATCACTACACAATTACCTGGTTTCTGTGGACGGCCAGTAACCAACAGTACCTCAACCAGGCTCTAGAACAGGAATTCAAGGAGCATGGAGGAAGCAGCAGCAAACAGGCTAAGGCACAGCTGTTCTGGCAGTGCTGTACCACTCCTACTCTCCTTCCTCAACCCAACAGACAGCCAAAGATCAAGACTTCATATGAGAATATAGCAGGACTACAAAAAAATATTTGAGTCTTTGAAAAGCCCAGCTAGGAAGGAGGTTCAACTTTTGCAGACTTGAAAATAAGTGGCTGGCAGTTCCCCCAAAATGGACTGGTAAATCAGATTCCCACATAAAGTTAACATCCATTTCTGTGGCACCTCCACCCTTTTCTGCCTGGCATACAAAGGGAAAACACCTATCTGCCAGGTCCTTAACACCCCCCACACCATCAACACCTTCTCTAGTCTGTGTGCTCAGTCTGGCTAAGAGCAGCCTACGGTTTTATCTGCGTGAGCACCAGACCACCCTAACCAGCAGTGAACCCCCCCAGGATCAAGGCTTGCAAGACAAGTTCACCAACCTGCAACAGTTCAGCTGTTTTCACTGTTAACCCTGTGATTTGCTGCATTCGGTGATTCACCTTGGCCACAACAGGATCATCCTCTTCCTCCAACCACGAGCTAGGAGAAGGGAAGGATTGAGATGTGTTATTTTGGTTTTATATCTGTTTAATATAATATAAATTTATATTATTTTTATATATTATATAAATTATAATTTATATTAATTTAATATAAATTTATAATATTTGTTATTATACCAATCACAACCACCCATTTCCCAAGGCAGAAGGATTCTTTTGCCCTCAGTCAGATGGCCCAGAGAGCCGTTTACCATGCATTAGCTGTGCAAGCTTTTGCTACATGCAAAGCACTTCAAGTTTTCAGCCGTAGGTAGCAGGTAACAGCTGTTAAGCACAAAAACCTTCAAGCTAAACCCTTCTCTACACTTACCTTTTAGACACCCTGTAGCTCGCCACTGTAAGGACACCGGTTTTGGGATCACGGACTGTGGCTCGTGCCAGCTGTGTCAAAAAAAAATCCCAAGGGGGAAGAAACACATCAGCTACAGGTTAGGAAAAACATTCTCTCATCTTAACTAAAATGCACACCTGATTTGTCCAAGTTCAGTACATCACTGGATGAAAATTACAGCTCCAACCTGGAGTTTGCTCTGATTTGATGCTAGAACCGTGCACGCAGAAACACCAGTGCAATCCATCACCTGCATTTGATCCTGGAAAAAGAATCTGATTGCCTGCACGAGCCATGATATTCATTAAATCCACAAGCACTGCTTGCTGAACAGGTTTTGAGGGTACTTCTTTAAACAGCTGGAGTCAATATGAGCAAGAGAACAACAACAAAAGTTGACAACATATGAAGCCCAGGCTTCTGGCAAAGAGAAAAACACTGGGTACTCCATAAATTTAAACAGCCTGCTCCTCATGTGGACTGAAAAAAACCAACCTCATTCTTAGATGAAAAACAACAAGTGAAAACCTTTATAGAATGAGTTACAAATTATGGGGCAGGCAAATCCACGATGGTAGGAAACTCCTGAGGGCAACTCTCAAACATTACAGTGCCCAGATCTCCCAGTTGGAAGATGCCTGGAACATTTAACTCCCACAGACAGTCTGGGATGTTATGACATTATGAAGGTAACTGCGAATGCATGGTTCACCTCTGCATTTTAAACAGTGAGTACTGCACCATCACCATTAGGCCTCATCACTGTATTTGTAGGAAAAACGTGGAATTTGGCAAAACTGGTCAGATCTGCTGTGGTGTCAAGGCGACAGACTACCACTAGCATAACACAACAGGTCCCTCTGGGTTTATACTTGCAGCTGAGAACAAGAACTGGGACACTCCTTTGACTGTAAACTCAGACCACATTTAAATTTAACTCCTGAAAACCACAAACACTTCAAATCATGACTCCTTCCTTCCACTTAATTATAGGTCACAGAAAGCCTTTAACTGCATTTTCTTCAGAGCATGCAGTCATCATTTCCTTCATTTTTCCCTTAAATAAGTCTCCAGCCAGTTTACAATCCATGTCAGCTGTCTTGTCCCTAACACAAGGGTTCTTGGCACAGCTGCTCCTGTAATTCTGAGTCACTGTTATTTTGTTCCAGATTTCTCCTGCATAAATCTTAACAGAAGAGCCAGGCTGACTGAATGTTGTTCCTCACTTGTACAACGTAGCATAGCTTTTAGGATATAATTTAGCTTCCCAAACCTTTCATTCCACTGCCATTTTCAAGCTTGTAGATGCTTGCTTCATTTCCACACCTAGCGTTTGATCTAAATAAATCAAACCTAAAATAACCCTAACTACATTCATATTACTCCATATCTCCTCCATATGGCAACAGAGCACTTCTTTCTAACAGGTGTCTTCATGGAATACCTACACCTCCCTTGGTACAACCCACTGATAAATGTGAGGCTTCCTCTCTCAGGGTGCAGAAAGCAGCCTTGTAATAGGCATTTGCTGGGCTTTGAAGAATCATTGTAACACACTGGATTGGTCAGAAGCTTCCCCCAGTCTTCCTCTTAGAGTTTGCACTTAATTTAGCGTGCACTCCATTGGCTTTTCCTGCTGAAATTCTGCATTGCTGAGATCCTGCAGCACTGAGCTCTAAGACACTCAAGTGTCCCCCTCCTCCGTGCCATGTTTCTCCCTATCCAGGCACACCTGTGAACTTTGGGAGTAGGTTCTTATACTTCCATGGCAGACCTGTCCCAGTGCTATCCACGCTAATAAAGCTCAGAATTTTCTTGACTCTTCCCAGTCAGCTCTGATGGATTGCTTGAAAAGTTGGAAACACTTTCTGGAACCGGAGTAAAAGTGATTGCATTTTGCACAAGCAGGGAACCCAAGTTGAACACAGCTACTCTCAATCACGTACAGATGTTGTTTCTCTACAAAACAAAAAAATACTGGCAAGTGTAAAGTGCAGATAAGGCTGAAGTGTTTGGACCCAAAAGCAGAAATTTCTTGCAAATGTATTTTAGAACAAAGAAGTGCTCATCCTTCCGAGCCCAAAACTAACATGCTACGAGCTCTGTCTGAAAGCTCCCACAATTACTAACTAAAATTTCCTGGCTGAAGTTAAGCTGTATTTATTAAGGACCAGTTCATCACAGGACTTGCATTTTCCATTCTTTCAGCAGGACTGTAGAATTTAAAGCTATTCCTGCAGCTGAGTTATAGACAGATTTAGAAAAAATAAGTTACAATAAAATGGTTGCTTTTTTTCTAATTGAAAACTTTCATCTGTTTATTTACCTACAGTATTTACCTGCTCTTACAGGGACTGATCCCAGTATTACATCAATTACATGAAGAATTCCTCTGACATGAGTAACATCAGAAAAACTCAGTGAGCAAGACTTAAGACTTTCCATAAAACTTTGAACCTTATGTTCAACTTTAAACAGAAAGGGAAAACCAAACAAAAATAATAGCTGTCTTATTTAGAATATGCTTAATTTGATAAAATAGATTAAGTGAAATGCCGTATTTGAATGTTTCCATTTTATCTGAAGCTCTTGAAGCTTTACTGTATGATGTAATAGGAAAAAGTCTCCATTTAGGGCAGTGAGAGTCCTCATCGAGACAGGAATGTCCTGCCAACAGTCCCAGAGCTGGCTGGGGGTCACACAAGTCCAGCTCCACAAGCATCCCAAATTATTAACGTTCTCAGAAAGCATCAGTTTCTCAGTCTAACTAGATACTTATGTTTAGTAAAACTGGAATTTTAGTACCACATTTCACAGCAGTACCTGGAAGAGTGCTAAAATGAGCCACTGATCTATGAAAATAGAAATGTTTAGCTTTATATGCTCGTCACACCTGACACAAAAGTAAGGTGTAGCATCTACTACTGACCTCACACTGCCATACTTTTTTCACCAGAAAGGAAAACACAGGAAATTCCACCTCCAGAAAAATCAGCAGATTTATTATTAGCTTTGCATTAGGCAACTGCTTTTTTATTGTGTGCAGAGTCACTAGAATTCATGCCATGGGTAAGAGGCTTTGCATCAAAACTAGGGCTCCTACTAAAAGCTGCCACCTTTGTGTTGGTTCTCCACTGAAGCTGTCCCATCTGTTTCTCTGCTTCCATCTTGAAGTTGGAGTGCATTTCAAAAGGCAGACTTCAGGCATATTGGACTCCTACCACGGTAAGCCAGTCATTACCTTTTCAGGTCTAGTCCCCAGTTTCCTTAAAGGTTGCTACATCTTTTACTGAGAACTTTGCATAATGAACCACAACAACGTGTGAGTACCTCCAAGAACCTGGGCTTTATGTTCCTACATCACCAGACAGTTTTGAAATTGTTCCCCTTAGGCTCACAGCTGCAGTGTATCATCTGTAGTATGAAACCAAATCATTCAAATCCCTTGCCTGGGCTTTGCTAATAGGGATTAAACACAGGATCAGCAGTCATTAGTGAGATGGAAGAGGGGAAACTCACCCTTGGCTTAGCTAGTTGTTTAATTTTCTCAATTTCTTCATCAGACATGACATCATAGTATCGTACAATATGAGGGCTGTCCCATTCATCTTCTTCCTTAAAGGGAGCTATGAGCAGATGAGGGTTCCTGTTTCCATCATGGTACCTACAAAACAGCCTTTTCTGTCTTCGAGGGGTCTGAAACAAACCAACAAAGAAAACATTGTTTGCTCAACCACTTCTCATGAACTTACAACACACAAGACAAAAAAAGAAAACAAGCTTCGTTCCACAGACACTGTAAAAGCCATCAGCTGACCATCAAGTTTAAGAGGTAAGCATAAGTGATTCTACAAATTACTGCAGATAAAAAACAACATATGCCACTGGAGATACCACTGAGCAACCTCAGAAACACTGACCTTTGGGAGAATTAAATGATTTGCTTAATCTGTAACCTATTACAACTACACAAACAGCAAGCTGTAAAAAAAGTCTGGTTCTTAACACTAAAAGACTTGCCTTCCCCTTACCATTTTTACCCCTTCACCTCTGCAAAGGGCCTCATAAATATCACGCTCTGGCAAGTAGTCAAGAGGTCTCTCGTAGGCACCACCTTGCACCACTGGTTCTGTCGTTGTCGTGGTCTTGTTTATTGACTTGTCTTTCTCCTCTTCCTCCCTCTTCTTCTCCAGCAACTTCTCAAAGTACCGCAGATTGCTGCCTGCTCTCTCATGAGTACTGTCTTCATTGGGAGAAAAGACAGAACCAGCGATTTATGCAATCTCAGGGACTGCTAATACAAACAAGTTTTTGTATCAGGATGAGTAATTCTCCCCTTCTTCTTAAAGCATTATCGGGCATCCAACAGCCCTGGCTCCAGTCTGCCCTGAAAACCAGCACTGGGAAGTTTGTCTTTGCAGAGGGAAGGTAGGCATACTCTGCAAATCTTTTCCATAAGGACCTATCACAAAACTTGTATTCCATATAAAAAAAAAAAGAGTACGAGTCTTTGGTTTTCACATAGCTCCTTTTCTCTCAGCCTTTCTACCCAGTTCTACCCAAGATAAGCAGATCATAGAGCTCATCAGCAGAGATCAAGCTAATCTACTTGCTGCACCCCTCTTCTCATCCACACTGCACCAACATGCTTTAACCAAGGACTGTGGTGGAATCCCAGCCACAGACTTCAGTCCCAAAGACTTCCTCCCACTGGGAAGCTCAGAGGTCTGTGTTAGCACTGAACAGTTCACCTACAGCATCCATCTCTAGATGTTCCTAACAGGCTTATATGGGAGGTATATCCTGGATCAGCAGCATCACTGGACTCCTATTAATGACATTGGTATGAATCAATAAACCACTACCATCAATAAATCGCTAAGAAGGAACAATTCCCTGTTCACCAACATTTCTGGACAGTAGCACCTAGAACAGTTTCTTTCCCTTCTGGCCCTCCCAAGCTTACTGTGTTTATCCTGTGGAACTAACCCAGAAGGCCACTGAAGCAACCACTCATTAGACCATAGGCTACAGTGGCCAGATGAGGAAGTTGAGCCCAGAGCAGAGGAAGCTGCTGCTCCCAGAGGGGACTGCCAAGTCTGTTCCAGTGTTTGATGCTGATAAGGATTTGCACTCTGTTATCAGTGCTAAACCCCATTGCAGGGGTGGCAGATTCAATATACATTCATGTTCTTGTAAATTTTAAACTATGAATTCAAATGTCTGCAGAAATGAGACTGATATTTTGCCATAAAAAGGCTTCACCCACACTCAGGATGTGGCTGACATCTCAACTAGAACCACAGCTGATTAAAAAAACATACAAATACATAACACAGTAGATGTTAAGCTCTAATTGGGGAGGATAAACCTTTCCAACGCAGGAAGTAGGCAAAGTTGGATAGGAAGCAAGGCTTACTTACTTATTCAAGAGAAAGCTAGCAACAGACCAGAGATAAAAGGAGATTTTAAGAAACTCAATCTGTTTGATATTCAGAAATAAATACTTAAGATCTCTGAAAAATATTCTTCTGGCATCACTGAGGAATAAAGAGGAATATGAGTCAGTAGGACTTGACAGAAGACTCAGCACTCTGCCTAAGTCCATGGCAGCCTTGATCTCCACTTGCCACAAGGCAGGCTTTAGCCATCCCCAAACACAACGGCTCAGTACACACAGGTACTGCAGTCAGACACGCATTTGGTCTTTGGGTAACAACAGCATGGATAAGCTCAGTATAAGATAGCTTGTTAAAGATACTTTATGTATAAGTGGTCTGTTTTGTTTTCCACGACCTGTGTTTATTCTAAGCCACCCAGCAGGCTGTCCCTCCAGCCAGCTCACCAGTGCGTACTGGGCACGACTGTTCTTGACTCTGGTGCTGGTAAACCTCCCCAGTGCTGGAATAGCAGGTCTTTTGTTCTTACCAAGGGATATCAGGCGTCTGGTAAGCTCCATGGCTCTGTGTAAATCCCCAAACTGGAAAACAGCATAGCTGAGATAATCTAGGATCTCCACTTTGCTGACTGTCGTATCCTCGCCCTCATCGTGTTGTTTCAAGGCTTGTTCCATCCAGAGCACCGTATGATAGTAGTCCCCATCATTGTAAGCAGTCTTCCCCATACCAAAGCAGTCACCTACTGTCAAAGAGGATCTGTATTTTGTTCCTAAAAACAGAAAGAGAGCTTCAAGCAATCCACCCGGAAGCATCTTTGCCTTCAAATACATGGGACACACTGAGGAACGTATGTAAATACACACAAGTTTCAAAAAGACAATGCTTTGGCAATATTTTAGGTTCTACACTAAACTGATCACCTTGAGAATTAAAGACAATAAATTCTATCCTAATTCTTTGACATTAATCCCTTTGGAAACCAAGAGAAGATTAACACAAAAATTAGTGTTAAGCTATCATGTTTTCTGTTGCAGGCAAAGGCAGAGCTGACTAACAGCTTAACAGATTTTACTGAACCTACAAACTAACACTGCTAGATGATCACAGAAGCCTGGCTCTGAGCAGAGCTAGCTTGTTTGCTCTTTACTGCAGATGCAGATTTGTGCATAAGTAAGCTGATGGTTATTTAGATAGACTGAGTATCCATTTGACTGTAACTGCACACTAATTTCTGGCTGCTCCAGCTCAGCAGGTGCACAGATAAGACTTAATTTTAAGTTTGTTGTTTATAACCTACATATAATCACTAAAACTGTTCTGTCAACTCATCTACCCACACTCCAATGACGTCTATTCAGTTTTTAAACAGTGTGTTGCAGCAACCATAACCTGTTTCAGTAAGACTCATAGCAGCAGCAAACATTTATCAGGACTCTGCTGCCAAACACTGAGGCATCCCTATGTACCTCTGCACATTCCAAAACATCTCTCTCAGCAAAAACTGGTAGTTCTACCTCACAGAAAAATCAGAAACAAAGTGATTCAACCAAAGCCTCACTGGAAGACCACAGCAAACAAGAGGAGCCATCAGAACAACGAATTACAGAGCAGCAGCTCCTTCCCTTGGTTCACGAGTTATTTGGGACAGAGGTACCCACAGTATTTGCTTACACAGTACCCAGCACAAGAAAGTACTCTGTCCTTTGTTGTTTTGGTATAGCAATAAACTCAGCATTTTCTTTTAAAGTAATACTAATTCTAAAAATGCTCCTTGAGCTGGTCACTGCAGACCACAGCTCCTTGGCTTGGATGGGAACAACCTCAAGGTTGTTCTCCAAATGCCGAAGTAGATATGTCCAGGAGCACGTAAGGCTGCATGGACTCCCAGCACCATGGTTCTTCCTCACTACCAGAAAAGGACTTGAGAGTTTGAGTTCCTCCCTTTTAAAGCAGAGCAGACCTTTGCTGGCAATTTTGCTGCACTTACCTGGCAAGTTCCCCCGAGAGAGAGTTTCAGGATCCAGCCTGTACGTGTCCTGCAGCCGCATCAGAGCCTTCGCAGCTCCAGTCTCATCTTCTTCAGTTGGAAAAAACTGACGCTGGATTGTAAGATTTGCAATAAAGCCTTTGCAGTAAGAGGGAAAGATGTTACTTTGAGTTTGAGTAAATATCAGTGCCAAATTAACACAGGAGAGGAAAAATCTGCTTTGCTTTCGGAATTGAGATTCACATAATCCAGGTTTAACACCTCTTATTAGCCTTTCCAGTTAAAAACATTTTTTTCTGTCCCATTAAGAAATACAGCTCACGAACAAGAGATAAAGGATAAATAACTAAAACTCTTCTTGTGCAACACAATTACTAAACTACAATGTGAATCTAATGATCTTCATCCTCCTGTGACACTTCCTTCTAGCATGAAACCTTAACAGCTTTCATCAGCCTTTCTGCAGTATCTTCAGAGACAACTGCAGATCCCAGCACTGGACAATGATTCCAGACCCTCTACTCCAACCTGGAAAGCCGTAAGAGCTTTCCAAATTTCAGCTCCAGGGACAGAGACCCTGAACCTGAATCCCCTAAGCAGGGGTAGGACCTTACTCAGTAAGAGGCTTTTAAACCTGACAAGTAAAAACAGGTGATATTTAGAAATTAAATTAAATGCACTGCATAAATATCTATCAAGGCTGTACAGCAGGTTGGCTGGGCAGAAGTGGGGACAGTCAACTGAAGGAAAACCATCCAGCCATTTCCACTCCTGCAGCAAGTGGAGCTGGAAAAGGAAGCCTTTAGAAAATAGAATTAATGACAGAAGTACTCAATAGAATTGAGTATTTTATTTCCATCTAGGATGACTATTCCAAAAGGCAATAAAAATCTTGGCTGGAAAAAAACTTCCAAGTATCTAAACTTTAGCATATGCTGAGCAGAAAGGGAAAACATGCAGTGAAAAACATAACCTCTTCTCCCTTACTATCAAGGAGTCCAGTAAAAACAAACCTGCATTTTAAAAAAATAAGCTATAGAAGCAAATTCAGGCAGACGTTTTGACAATACAATGCAAAAGCAAAGATCAGTACTGGAAACGTTTGATTTAGAAGGATAAGTTTACAGATTGCATATCATATTATCCTGTTATCAACAGACTGACTACTACATCTGCCAGCTGTTAATGCTGGGGCTGATGTGAATTCCTTCACCAGTTCAGGATGGTTCTCATTTGGATCCTTCATTCTTACCCACTGATTGACATGGTCAAAAAACCAATGATCACCAGAGAAGCAGATGAGTAAGTTTTTATGTAAAGGAACCTAAAGCACAATACAAACAATAGCTGCCATCACAGCTGAGAACTTCAGTACATCCTATCCTCCCCCTTTTGCTCCAAATACACACAACAGGCCTAGGACAGATAAGAATTCCTCCGAGCCTTGACCAAGCTGTGTTTCAGTGGCAAGTTTCACTCCCTTGGGTAACCAGTGAACAAGAGGACAGTTACTTGTTTAAGTTTCAAACAAACTCTGCAATAATATTTAAACCACAGCCAAGTCTGTGGCTTTTCAGACCAGAAGGAGGATAAGAACTGTGCTGTGAGGCTGCCTCTGGTATCTCCTCCGCTGTAAGTCCTCACCATTTGTTGTATCCTGCAGAACCAGGTTTTCCAACTCCAGCCAGTCAGTATTTAAACGCTTCACCAGCTTGTAAGCATTGACAGGATGTGCCAGATACCCTTCTGGATCCGAGGTGGATTTGCTAGTCAGTACATCCATCTTCTCAGCCCAGCTGGAACGAGAAGTGTACACCTTGGGCTGAGAATAACTTATGAGTGCATGTCTTCCTTCTGAAGTCATCCTAATTGCACAGCTAGAGTCAATTTATCTCTGCTTTCGCCTTCATAACCAGCTTTCAACTTCACAAGGATAAAGTGAAGCACAACTGATTTTTGTAATTACAACAGTCCTCGTTTTAAAAAGAATTTGTTTCCCTGCTCACTATTTTAAACCTCACTACAGTCAGCATGGGTCTCAGTCACCAATTTCCAGCATACTGCATCTGAGAAAATACACAGCACGCAATCACTGTGTCATTTATCTATCCCTTAGCAAAAATAAAAGCATAAATATAACCTGAGAGATTTTTGGCTTTACTGAAACTAAAGCATAAGCTCTGGTTTCCAGCCCGGGAGCCCTCGGTGCAGTGGCAGTGCCATCGGTCACCTCGGCCTCATCAGGGCCTGAGAGCTCCAATACAGACAGAGTGGCAAAGTATTCTTGCTTACAAGTACACCAAAATAGGACTCAACTGAAAAATTAACACGTTATAAAAGCACTTGTATGTCAGTCTATGAAACAACTTTTTTTTCCAAAGAGAGACCAGTTCATACCCAAACTGAACCAACATTTTGACAATACTTGAAGAGGAGATTGCTCTTGCTCGAAAGAGCAGCTTTCCAAGGAATGAACATTTGGATAGAGAAGTGACAAGGAATTCGGATCATTTCACTGCTTCATAGCCCTGTCTCCACACCCTACACCCCAGGGGGAGATCAGATTGCCACATCCAGCCTGGAGTTTAGCAACCCTTTGGAAAGCACGGCTCCGTTTACAGGCACTGAGCTTGGACCTCGTTGGGACTGTCCTGGTGTCATGGCCTGTTAGGTATCACTGCCAGCTAGAGAAGGATTAACAGCCTTCCCGAGGGACACCGAAGACGCTGGTTGTCAGCAAGAAACTTTCAAATGATCTCAGCAGTCAGGATAACACCCGAGATGTGCCACAGCCAGGCTGGTGACTGAAGAAGTGTCCCCGAGAGCAAAGCCCACGTGGGAAGCCAGGAACTCAGGGTGTGCCCCACTGAACCCTGCAGCTGGCACACCTCACTGTGCTAAGCAGTGCCCAGGTGGTGAAACAGGCAGCACAGAGCACTCTGATGGTACAAGGGCAGGGGAGAGCCCAGCAGACAACAGCTTCTAACCAAGCAAATTCTGAACGGTGCCTGAAGCAGGGCTCCCTCTCTGCAGGGTTAAATAAATCACAACCAAGTGAGTACCAATGGTCTCACTGTGGTTATCTACTACTAGCAGGATCTAGCAGCAAAGAGTGATGACAGAAAGGTGTGGTGTAACCTGAACACAGATGAGCCATTCTGTCACCTTTCATCATGCAAACACCTCCCCTTACCTTTTAATCTGAGTAAGCTTGCTCTCCTCTGCTCGGATATATTCCTTCAGAGACCGCACCAAGTCCTTCTCCGCGTAGATCAGGTCTGTCATTTGACCTAAAACCAGAGCATGAGCAAACATTAATCAGACCTAAAAATCTAACAATTTCCAACAGCACAGAAGACAGACCTTGGATGCTCCAGGGCTACTAAAACCACCACAACAAACTGACAAATTAAGGGTGTGCACGTCAATGCCTGTAAACCACAGCAGTGTTATACACACAGGTCTGGCACTCAAATGCTTCAAGAGGGTTTAAAAATCCCAACTTCAATGGCTCATGCAGCTTTGCTGTGACCCTTACACTGTCCCTCAGTTACTTTAAGTATTACAATTTTATGCAAGACAATGAAAAGTTTGACATTAATACAGCCATTGAGTCAAAGCAACAGGAGATGCAAAGAGCTGCTAAAGCATCTGTTCTACACATGGACACGGATTAGGTCACACTAATAAATTATCAGCCTAACCATCAGCATCACTTAAAATCACAGCTTTTCACTATGCCCAATGGTGGAAACACAACCTAACGTTATGTACAGAGGAATTTCAGATGAATGTTTCTAGGCTGGCACACACGCTCGCTCCTGATCAGCATCAGTGGAAATCGCTAGCACGTCAATCCTCATCGCCGTGACAAACTTTGCTTTGCAAAGGGCAAACACTGAAAGGCTGGATGAGATTTGTAACAGCCACAGCTTAGCTTCAGCATTCCAAAGTAATTATTAATGAAGCATGATTAAGCAGATGGAAGTCAGCAGGCTGTGTTATTTTCAGAGTTAGGAAAGGCTCAGGAATAGGTGAAGGTGATCCTTCACAGTAACTCTGTACAAAAAGCCACTTCACTTAGGGGAGAAGAAAAAAGAGAACCAAATAATACACAGGTAGTTAAATAAGTACTTAGTCAACTACAGAGCGCAGGAGCATGTGTTGGCACTGAACCACCAGCTCTGCCTTGCTCTGCCTGAGCGGTTCCACACAGTGGTGCAAAATAAACCACCAGGAGTTTTGAGTTTTACCATTACAAACCTGCCTCCACTGAGCTCAAAGCATGTTCTGGAGAACAGCCAGTTGTGGTTAATCAACCTCCATTATCCTTACAGGGGTAAATACCCCACGCTATTCCACAGGAAAGCGTTAGACCAAGTCACAGCAGAAAATTCAGTTTGTGCTTATTTTTAGGCTTTATCAGAGTCATACGTGTCTGTAACACAGCTATTAGAACACAAGAACTAAATTATCACAAAAAATCAATTTTCAGGATTTGCAACAATGTATTTCACATATTTATCACTTAAATTCTTCCCATAAATCATAAATTCAGGACTAAGCTTTTTAGCATAAGGTTTGTGCTGTGCTCAAGACAACCACAGGTGCACAATTCTTAATGAAACACAGGAATTGTCTTATTTTACTGACAGTCCCCAGAGAAACTCTTATCACATTGGTCACAACGTGCCAAGTTCACCAACTGCAAACAAACTGCACCCATGTGAGACCTGCAATGCAGAACAGCACCAAGGATGCAGAGGAGCAGCTTTTCCTAGTGCAGACAGGGTTTGGTTGGACCATGTGAACAACACATGCTTCAACTGCAAACGTTAACAGCTCTGGCAATCACATTAATTACATCACAACATCATGCATGGGTTCCTTCCATACCTATGGAGGTGAAGAACTCTGCTTCTGTGTGCCCGATCAAAGAAATACAGGTAAAGAACATCAACTGCAGGCAGGGCTTCATCTTCCAGACAGCTCAAACCTGCAACAAATTAAAGGGAAAAGGAGGAGTAGAAATTATTAACTCATTTCTGAGAAAAACCTGAGGCATTAATCTTCACTCTCAGTCATTTCACCCTCATGAAAGTGATTTATGCCCTTGAAAGACTGAATCCTAATCAGTAAAGCTTGAAAGAAGCAGTCTTTAACCAGAGGAGCTGTTAAGTCTCAAATGCTATGTGGTACAGTCCTTGGGATTCACACAGAAGACAACTGCAGCCCATGGAAGGCCCGCATGAGAGAAGTAATGCAAGCAATTATTTGTCCCCAGAGACAACGAGAACAGGATCTGCAAGGGCAGCTCCACACCTTCCATGTGACGCATAATAAGAGCTGGAAAATAGAGTATACAAAGTTGTGTTATGGTCCAGTAATAATAGAAGTCTAAATTGGATGGTCAGACTTGTAGCATGCTGTGAAAGTTATGTAAAAACTGCCTAGGAAGACAAACAGTGAGCCAGCCAAACAGAAACTGAGCATTTTGTAGTGTGGAAGTGGCAGCTGTGGCTGGAAAAGTTGAAAGTGAAATTTCCAGCTCTGCTTATTCAAGATCACACAGAGTCACAGAATGTCAGGAGTTGGAAGGGACCTCGAAAGACCATCTAGTCCAACCCCCCTGCCAGAGCAGGACCACCTAGAGCAACAAGTGGGAAAATCAGGTAATTCTAGAACAACTCTAGCTCATTGCTCCCCTTGGCCTGCACAATGAAGACAGAAGGTGGAAGGTGGGGATCACCCCTTCCCGCTGGGTTTTTCAAGCCCACAGCATGTCAGGAGCCCCCACCCTCAGCTGAGCTCACCAGTGCCACCGACACAAGCAGCAAACACACCAACAGTGATGCTACCATGCCTAGAACATGAGAAAACGCTCTGCTCTCTGCTGTGTGTTACCACATGGCAAGACAGTTGTTTTTAAGTTACTCTTTTGATTGCTTTAAAAGACTACCAGAGGAATCAAAAACATTCACCACAACAGTTCACAAGCATGAGTGAGCAGGAGAATGTCTCACAGCACCAGAATAAGTCTTCCCCCTTCCCTCTTCTGTTTCTCACCCCCCTGCAAACCACATATTCCCAGACTGCTTGTTGAAGTCAGCTCAGAACTCACACACGGGTAATCTGAGAGCTGAGCAAAGCTCAATGAACGGTACCACGCAGAGGTCTGCCAGCACTGAAAGCCACAATAAGTGATGTAGCAGAAAGCACAGCAAGTCAAGAGCACTTGGGAAATACATTAATTTGGATATATTAAGCCATAGTTGTCCATCTGCATAGTCTGTTGTCGTTTCATGGAGTGCTTTTTTGGATTCACTGCACAAAGCCTGGTGAAACAATTACAAGGGAATTTTCCAGTTCAAACAACACAACTCGACATTCTCTGCCCTGCACCTCCCCACCATGTTCTCTCATGGCTGAGGCTATCTGCCAAGAAGAACACTTACTACAGCTAGCAGCTTGTCTTTACAGCAGATCTTTTAACAGCTTCACCATCCTACTCAGTTCTACTTGAGTCAATAAACAGAAACCTCAGTAAACAGAGAAGTCAGCTCTTGCTTGAACAAGCAGGACACCTGGCTGCAGGGCTTTCAAATTGTTTGTGCACATTTTCACAGCTGTTACTTGGAAAAGCAGCACAAATAATGAATTGCAGGAGGCTGAGCATAATGCTGTAACCATACCCTTGGACAGCACAGGCGTGTGTGTGCACACACACGTATGCATCCCCCCCCCCGAACAGCCAAACTGCCTGGAGCAGAGGGGAAGGGGCAGGGGGGACATCAGCACCCCCTACCTCAGTAATTAAACTGAGGCAAATGTTTATAATGAGTTTTAATCAAATAGAGAATAGAAGAAAGTTGCATAGAAATGCCAGATAAGAAGTCTGTGTAGGACAAACACCACCTGTGTTTCTTTTTTTCCAACAGCATCTTCCAGTGACAAAGACATGCTGGACAGGGGAATTGGAGATCTCCTTTTATTGACATGAGAATACTGACATTTCTCTGCAACAGATGGAGAAGGCTTGTGGCCTGCAAGAACCTCCCATGCAGTAACCCAGAGTTCATGCTGCCCTGAGCTGGGGCTACCACATGGACCAGGACAACACACTGCCCCGGCTCACCAGGACACATTGTCCTGCCAGCACAGGGACCCAAAGGCTACGTGTTCCTCAGAGCAGCACCTACACCACTGCCTGACCTGCAGAACTGTTCCCACTACTGCAAGAAGTTGTTCCAGACACACTGATAGAGCTAAACCTCTCCACATGGAGTAACAGACACTTGATATTTCACTGCTTTCCTTCCCTTAGATGTGCCCAGCCAACCAAATGGATATTGTACAAACACTTCTTTATATACCTCTATACTGCAAGACCTAAATGAATCATCGCTCCCACTGGAAAAAGAGTGCTGTCAGACTCCACAGAGCACTGGCAAAAGGAAAAAAGGTTCTTCTAGACAAAACAGACCAGGATGGAATTTTCCCCACTGAATTCTTTATTAAATAAGCTTTCTAGAAATTCTAAATCAAGAAGATATAAAAGCATGCACCTGACTCACACATCTACCAGGGTTATCAGTTCCTCACCCACTCTGAATTTCATACCCAGTCACAGGGAATCCAAGCCAGGCCCCACATGAGCCAAAGGAAAGACTTTTTTCAGGTCAGAAGAGGAGAAGTCCCCACTAAACCCCCACCCAGCCTTTGGAAAGAGAGGGGACCTGGGCAGTAGCAGTTTGGAGCAGCTAAATTGCACCTCAATTCCATACCTGCCCTGGAGAAGCCTGACAGCAAAGTGCTAACAGAAGTGGAAGAACACTGTGGTTGTTTTCTGTGACCAGAATGAGTTCACAATCCAGCAAGAGTCACATTCTGGCCCGATTTGCCATAAGGAGCACCAATAAGGGGCGTGACTTACTGTGAATTACACGGACCAGTCTTATGCTGGTTCCACTTTAATTCTTCTGCAGAAGAAGTCTGTACAAGTTTGAAGCTGGGATGAAGGACTCACTTTTGCCAGTCCCCATTTTCAATTGGGCTTACAGGCAACTGAAGAGTTGCTTCTGACTTGTTTTGTTCTCCTGAGCACACCCTTCCCTGGGAATGAAGGCTGCCATCACAGTGAGTGATCAGCTGTGGCACAGCTAACTGAGGACATGAGTTGCACTATCGTGTGTGCTATGACTGTTGTATCTTTAAAGAGTGCAAATCAAGTCCCCTCATACACCCCTGTGCCAGCTGAATGCTATTTGCTGGGACTCGTGTGGGGTGAAGGAGGGGAGAGTGGTTCATAATTTTAGTCCCTTTAGCTCCAGCACGTGTGGGTAGATGTGCTGCCTGCTGTCTAAAGGATGCTCTGCCAGGATCACATTTGTGTTCTGTGCTATACAAAGCAGGCTGCAGCCTATCAGTCTTTATTTTCACGGGGTTAATTGCAGCCCCTGTGAATGTGTTTCTTTCTAAGCCTACATTTCAGTCCCCAGCCCCAAATCTGAGGTGACATCAGCTCACAGCCACACCAAGGGACTTCACACTCAAGGCAGCAACGCACCTGGGTAACAGCTAAAAGAGATCAAAAGTGAAAAGAGAACACTGACTGTGCAATACTTCACTGAGATTCACAGAGAATCACAGTCAAAACCCTGCGTGTCATCCCTGGCCAGCAGACTGCTGACTCACTGCTTCAGAATGTTACCCACACTGAGCAGGGATCACAGCAGAGTCACTGCTCTGTCAGCATCCTCACTCATCACACAGGCTCTGTGACACTTTTCCTGCCTGACCAATTTCAGTTGCTCCTAACCAATCTAGACTTCTGTTTCTTCCAGGTTTTTTGCTTGGTGGGTTTTCCGTTTTGTTTTTCCAGAGCACACATTGATGGTTTGCTCCAAGCGGTGAGGACAGACCATTCCCTGCTTTGGTTCCATACTTACAGACCAATATCCACACTTTGCTACGGGGGAATAAAGTTTGTAAGACAAAATATCACAACAAAATACTGTCAAAACCTGATTAATATGGCATTTTTCTGAACCCTCACAATTCAACAACTTAGAAGCTGATGACACAAGTAAGGGTTACAGCCTGGCTCCTCTTCTGTGCTTGCCTGTGCTATTCCAGACACCTGGAAAATCCCTGCTAAAATAGCTGCTTCCACATGTACCTAAATTTAAACATATTGTGGTGAAATCTAACAAGTAAATCACTGCTTCAAAGTCACCTCAGGCCGCAGATGAGTTCTTGGCACATATATAGTTGAGGGCCACGTGCCAGGCTCTGAAGGATGGTCCATCCTCAAACAGCAATTTGAGGTTGGACTCTTGGATGAGACAGATTTGTGTGGGGTTCCTCCAAATGCCAGCGCCTTCCACCCACGGTTCTACTGCTTGGAGACATGGCAAGAAGGACTGAACTGACTGCACAGCTGGCTTCAGCCCCTCTCCCCTCCACAATGCCATCAGCACTGATGGCTGTAGATAAGGCCTATTATATTTAAGTGGGACATAAACTGCAAGATAGATTATGTACTTAGAGCCAAAAGATGGGCTTAATCATAAACAGAATTTCAGGATGCTGCCAAGTCAGAGCTTCTCTCAACACCTCTGTAAGAAAAGCAGCCATAAAACCCAGCCAGCCTGCAGCAGTATCTCAAGGCTTGCAGATCAGCCTGACGTGTTAGCCAGGGCATGCTTGGCACACGATGGCAGCTATAAAACTATTTAAAAGTTATTAAATACTAAGAAAACATTAATTTTATCCTAAGAAATCAAACCTTCACCATCGGCTGAAGACTCTGAAGCAAGCAATTCAGGGCCAAAACTCATTATCCACATGAACTCAGATGCTCCAATGTTCAACCACTCCTCTGACTCAAAGGACTTGGGATGCAGCCGCCTGCCAGCGCCGCACCCAGAGCGCTCTGCCATGTCTTGAACCTCAGGTCAGAGCTTGCACCACTGCCAGGGCAGCGTGCAGAAGGTTACCTTGCTGCAAACAGCCAGTTCTGCCATGTCCAGGGAGGCAGGGAAGGCTTTGCTCCCTGCCAAAAGCACACACCTCCTCGCAAGAGAGCCCTCTCCTCTCCACCACCAGGTAACTGCTTCCCAGCTCCTTCCTCCCGCACACGCTGGATTTACTGCTCCAAACACCTTCTGCCAGCACCTCTACCTTTCTTGCCAAAGGGCTTAGCGTGCATCTGAAAACAATGATAATTGCCTAGCAAATAACACAACAGCAGTGCCCTGGATTTTCCAAGGTAAGCCAAAAGGGGGAAAAGCCATTAATTTGCACCCATTAACCAGGATACAGCACATCCATGCAAAGCCTGCACTCCTTCTAACACAGAGTTATCCTTCATTATAGCCACATTAGAAACTAAGCATTTTGATTAGCTCCCAACAGTTGTTTATTTAAAAAAAAAACCATAGCAAGGAATATTTCTTCTGCACTCCATCAGGTGAGAAAATTCATGCCAGCCTAGGGCACAGCAAACCTGCCTGCATCCTACCCTGCAGCATCTCTAGTTCACCGTGTATGAAGCAGCTTAGAGTCAAATCCCACGCTGTTCATGAAGACAGCGAGACTGCATGCTCTTTTTTACTAGAGCTTATTTATCAGCATTAAAATTTAGGCTGCATTTTGCTGTGCCAAGTCCATAATTTTAGTATATCGTGATACCTAACCTTCCATGTGCTCACTCAGCATTAAAACAACCCCCTGCTCAGAAACGTTTTTTTTTAATATAAAAAAGGTCAAAGCATCAGTGAACAATTTCAATCAGTACCAGCAATTTCATTAAAATCTGACACTGTGTCAGAGGTGCTGGAGTTATTCTGAGATCACCCCAGAACGTGCACCCTACCACGCTCCGCAGTCTCATGTCACAGACACGCAGAAAACCATAAGAGAAAAATCAGAACGAGTCATAGGAAAAATATCTATGTTTACAGCTTGCTTCTTTGGAAGCTGGCCAACACGCACAGCATGGAAATCATAAACAGACTGGATTCCTGACTTAAACCTAGACCGAGGAACTTCTCATACTCCATGATAAATCGCACTCCCTCTGCTGTCGCTGTCTTTGAAATAACAACTGTGCTCCAGGCTCCTGCACTGCTTCCCAGAGCACGACAGCTACGTTAAAAAAATTAACATAGAGAAACTGTGGCATGAGCAAGGAGCAAACCCCACAGAATCACAATGTCAGGGGTTGGGAGGGACCTCAGAAGATCACCCACAGTCCAACCCCCCTGCCAGAGCAGGACCACCCAGAGCAGGGCACACAGGAACACATCCAGTCAGGGTTTGGATGTCTCCAGAGGAGACTCCACAGCCTCCCTGGGCAGCCTGGCCCAGGACTCTGTCACCTTACAGTGACAAAGTTCCTCCTCGGATGTCAATGCCACAGCAATGCCAATTTACAGCTGCAGAACCATTCTGCCTGTGGAACAGAGTGGTGGTAACTGGTTCCTAGATATATTCATATCACACCTGTGGGATTCGTGCCCAGTCCTTGATGGTGGGGAGCTGGGGTGCTGCTGGGGTGGCTGCTGGGGTGCTGCCCTGGCACAGACGGCTGCGGTGGCTGCTCAGCTCCTCTCACAGCACCTGTAACACAAGGGGCAAGAGCATCATTACCAAAGCATCCCCTGGGAAAGCCAACCTTCAGTGGATCGTGCCGAGGGCCAGGGGATGGCTGGTGAGGAGCGGGCAGTGCCCGGGGCAGGCAGCTCAGACAGTCTGTATTTACACACTGCCCGGTCACCGGGACATTCCTGGCTGCTGGAGGCAGAGCCATTCCCGTCTGGCCAGGAGCGCCTTTTGCATTGCTACGAGACGGCGGCTGCTGT
>VZRW01006048.1:121150-148753 GCA_013398125.1 Aegotheles bennettii | reverse complement strand
GCTGCCTCCGGTGCTGCCCCGGCCGGGGAGGCTGAGTCAGAGTCACCGCCAGCTCAAAGCCGAGGGAGTCGTGGTGTGATCGCCCCACCCTGCCTTGGGAAAACTGCTCCTCCGTGATCCCTCAAGCTCTTTATCCCTCCTCCTCTCTCGATACGGTGTCTGTTGGCTGTGCCTTTCGGTGATGCATCACAGATGTGGCTGTCACAAGCTCAGCAGAAGACTGAATTCCCACCGGCTTTGGAGAAACAGCAATTTTTGAGTGTCCACCACAGGGGCCATTGGGAGCCAGTCCTCACTGGCTGTTTTTGGTGCCTTGACGTGGTCGAGACGATGGACCAACTGGAGCATCAGTGCCTTCCACTCACCTGCCTTGTGTTTGTGCAGGTAGAAATGCCCCAATGGAGAAATGATGGGAGCTGGCTCCTTGCCACCACCTCACTGCAAAGCTGCAGAATCATAGAATCACAGAATCACAGAATCCTAGGGGTTGGAAGGGAACTCGAAGGATCATCCAGTCCAACCCCCCTGCCAGAGCAGGGTCACCTAGAGTCCATCACACAGGAACGCACCCAGGCGGGGTTTGATGTCTCCAGCCAAGGAGACTCCACAACAGAAGAAGTCCATAGTTTAGTTCTAACCACATCAGACCAGATATTAGCAGACGGTTGATCCCAGTGGATGCTGGTGGGAAAGGACTTTGGGGACAGAGGAAGCTGTGACTGTAGATGCTGAGCTCTGTTCTGCCAGCGTCGGTGGGAACCAGCCCCAGCTATTGAAAGCACCTCCACCAGCACCGGGGGCTTGGCAGAGTCCTGCTGTCTGCAGGACACGCGTGGAGCAGCTTGACCTTCCTCCTCCTTTGTGACCTGGCAGTTTTATAGCTGCAGATGTGCTAGCTAACCACAGAAGTGTTCAGCTCCTCTTTGAATCCTGCTCATTCCTAAATAGAAGCAACCTACTGATAAGACTGGAAGATGGAAAGCTGTTGCGTGTGGGTACAGACTGCAGGAGGTCTCATGCATTTGTGCATGAACATCAGGTACTGATGTGGGCTGGAGGTGAACGGAGTCTTTCATCTCCTGATGAAGTATTTTATTACAGAAAGTCACACAGAGAAAGGAGGTGATACATAGTCTCATTTATGAATGTAAGTGCATGAAAAATCACATACAATCTAAGATTATATTAGGAGACAGTCATAAGAGGGACAATTTATAGTTAAAGGTCAAAAGAAATGGCAGACTAACCCACAGAGCAGCTCTTGGCCTTTCGTGTCTCATTCTCTTGCTATGTCATTGTTTAAAGACAGAACTCTGGGCATCCTCCACCACCGGCAGCCCTCCACCATCTGATGTACCGCGTTTCTGGAATGAGCTCCCGTTCCCACAGCAACAAACTCAACAACATTATTGGTATTTTCCATATGATCATGCAATTTCCCTTCTGCCCAGGGACGAAGGGCCCTGTGACCGCCAAGGGGATCCAAGCACGTGGGCAGGCAAGAACTTCTGCAAGTGCTAGAGCAAACAGAGCAACAAATCAGAGACCTATCTTGAGAGAAATCCAACACAACGGTGGTGATGTCCAGGCATCAAGCTGAGGGAGACAGGCAGAGCTTCTCTTGTTGATCCCACAGCTGCCAAGGCAGCTGAGAACTGCCAGACATCAGCGCAGCTCAGAGGGGAAAGAGCACTGGAACCAGTGGAGTTAAAGGGGTGAACCAGACATGAGTGATGGCGGCCAGCTCTGTTGTCACAGCTCAGTTTCCAGTTAGTCCATTAACAACATCAGAAGTTCTTCATACACCTGCCTGGGGGTAGACACCGTGGCTCAAGCTGCTCCCTCCTCCGCGAGAACCTTTGCGGATGGGTTATTACATGAGACATGCCCAGGAGGAAGCTGTCCTCAGAGGAGTCACAGTAAAGCTCTGATTTACTCACAGAGGTCTGGAAATGCCACTTTTGCTCCTTAGATAAAGACGGATTTTTTCAAATCAAAAACACAAAGGGGAAAAGCCTGATTCCCAACCTTGGTTACAAGCCACAGAAGCTGCGAGATCACACACAGCGTGCCAAGGAGTGGAATTGTGACAGAATACTTTCAAAGGTCACTTACTCCATGTCTCTGCTCTAAAAGGACCTGCTCACAGGATGCACCCCTGCGCCTGTCCCGCAGCAGCACCGCAGGGGGTTCCTCCTGCTTGTCCTCCAGCTCCTGAGGAGTTACTCGAGAACGTTACCCCAGAGTATCTGTGGTTGCATGGTACTAGCAGTCCAGCAAGAAGGCAGCGAGTAGCCAAAATTAAGCTGCTGAACTAACACCTCTCTCTATCCAAAGGGATTTTATTTTTCCTGGGGGTTTCATGCTGGATGAGTCACTTTTCCTTTTAACCTCCCTGCTCCGAGTGCATGGATGTACATCTGTCATCCTGGCCATGGCTGGGGTAATGCAGAGGTCGAAGGGATAAATAGCAGACAGGCTTTATGAGCACAAAAAAATCCCCTCTTTGTAGCCAGGAAATCAAAATCACACAAAATCCATCAAATTGCTTGCTTGTGTTATTAAGACTTTATTGTAAAAAATACCCCATGTTGACTTTCTTTTCCTTCTTTTTTTTTCCCCACGTCCTTTCTACGAGCCTGTGGAACAGGATTCCCTATTTTCCATGGTCTCCTGACACAGTGCCAAGCAACAGAGAGCAGCTGAGGCCATATTTTGTCAAGTAACCCAAAAGCCAACATAGCTGGCAATAAATTCACACGAGATGTTATGGTCATTTTGATGCAGTGGGTGGATTTCTTTCCGGGCAGGTCTCTTTTCATTGTTCTTTAGGTATTTGTGGCAATGCTCCGGCAGGGTGATTAGTTTCATTCACAATCAAATTAGCAGTCTGGCCCTTGTTAACACCATTATTCCGCTGAATTATCAGGAGAGCTTGGAGTCCCTGCTCACATCTGCTGTCCCCCTCGGAGAGCAGAAATACAGCCCCAGCGCTCCTCATTTTGTAGCAGCACCACATCTACACGGCTGTTAAATCCCTCCAGGGATGGGAACTCCACCATTGCCCAGGGCAGCCTGTGCCAGGGCCTGACAGCCCTTTGGGGAAGAAATTTCTCCTAATACCCAATCTAAACCTCCCCTGGCACAACTTGAGGCCATTTCCTCTTGTTCTATCACTTGTTACTTGGGAGCAGAGACCGACCTCTACCTGGCTCCAACCTCCTTCCAGGGAGTTGTAGAGCAAGAAGCCTCCTTTTCTCCAGGCTGAACACCACAGTTCCCCATCCTCCTTTGGAGAAGCTGACGTGCATTAGGTGTCCCTCATCCAGACCTCTGACTACTAATAAGCTGATTAATAAATCAACTGGTTCATAAACTGGTTGCAGAGAGAGTGTCTTGGGAAACCCCACATTGGTGAGAGATTATCTGTGGCACTAATTGCAAATGTATGTTGGATTTCAGCAGCTTTGTATTCTGCTACAGTGAGCACTGTGATAAGGAAGAGCTGGCACATCCAAGCAGAAGATCCATTCACTTTAATGAAACATTTATTTGAAATAATTAGACACCCACATTCTGGAGAGCATTACTGCTGCCCTGAATTCAATTACAGCAGTGTATTCAGTAGTCGAGCTCAAATTAACCAAGATTGGCTGAGTTCTAGACAAGAACCCCACAAGATACACTAAGAGTTGTGGGAATACATTTTCTTAACAGGACCAAATAATTTTTCTGGTCATATTGTTATTAATATTAGCATTACACCAATGGTGTAAATCAGCATCCAAGCACTGGTCTCAGCAAAGCTCCTTATGACCACCGACTCCTAGAGCATAAAAGCAAAAAGCCTAAAGCTGAAAAAAACCATTTATATTTTTTCCTTGGCAATCACAGCAAGTGGAATATAGGATTTCTTCCACATTCAGAAAACAACAGTTTTCCTCAGGGTTATCCTGAAATGAACTCGATTCAGGGCCCTGACCCAGCCACAGCAAGCTGAAGGATGTCTTTCCACTGACTTCGGTGGGAACCAAAGATTCGTGAAGAAAACGTTGGCATGTCTTTCACAACACAGGGATTTTGTACTGAGTCCTTTAGGGAGTAAATCCTCCATAAATGCAGGAGAAATACAGGACTGTGTGTTAGTTATTGTCCATGAAGAGAAGCAGGTGCTCCTAATGTGACTTCCAGACACTGAAGGAAATGAAAACCCAGCACAGCTTGTAAGCTCTGGCAAACAACTTTCAAGTGGAAAATGTCCATCACAGCATGCTTGATTCTCCACGTGCTTTTGGAATACCCAACTGGAGAGCAGAGAGTGCCAGAGGAGAGGATCCATGAGCCCTTCCAGGTAGGACATCTCTGGGCTGGCTTCTGCTGCCCACTGCTCCCACCAGTGCTGGGTCCCCGAGTGCCTGAGGCACATCTGTAGCCAGCCAGAGGGGAGCAGAATCACAGACTCACAGACTGGTTTGGGTGGGAAGGGACCTCAAAGCTCACCCAGTGCCACCCCCTGCCATGGGCAGGGACACCTCCCACCACACCAGGTTGCTCCAAGCCCCAGCCAACCTGGCCTTGGACACTGCCAGGGAGGGGCAGCCACAGCTTCTCTGGGCACCCTGGGCCAGGCTCTCACCACCCTCACACCAAACAATTTCTCCCTCCCATCCCATCTCCATCTCCCCTCTGGCACTTGGAACCCGTTGCCCCTCGTCCCATGACTCCCTGCCCTTGGCACCAGTCCCTCTCCAGCTTCCCTGGAGCCCCTTCAGGCACTGGAAGGTGCTCTAAGGTCTCTCTCAGCATCACCCCATGGTTAACACTCTGCAGGGAAGTGAGATGGGGCCAGGGGTCTGGCCGAGCTGGGGGGTGGGACTGTGGGAGCAGGGCTGGCCTCCTCGGTGGTGTGTGCTCAGTGGTGGTCTGATGGGGGGGTTACTTACAGGCAATGGGAACCAAATGGGGTGGTTTTATGTGTCACAGAGTGCCGGGCTAGGAAAAGCAAAACAAAGGCAAGAACTTCATTATACAGAGAAACATCCCCGTTTCATTAGAAACCAAATACATTTTGTCTTCAGTGACTGTAAAGCAAATGCCTGGGAAACATCACAAGCAATCCATTCCTGCTGCTGGCCCGCTCCGGAAAGCCACGCTGACGGGGAGGCTCACGTGGGCTGGACCAGAGCCAATACACAAAGCATTCAGGGGGCCCCTTAGTGCCTTCAAGCAACAGTAAATCCCATTTAGGCTTCCAGCCTCACTCAGAAACTTCCCCCTCAGGCACCTCCACTGGGCCAGAGGGGCTTTTGCTACACCCCAAAATGATTTTGGGGTGTCTGTGCATGATGTGTCTCCTGGAAGTCCACCTACACTCTCCCATTGTTTTCCATAGGGGTTCAGTCGAGGAGGGACCATGCTCCCACAGGCAAACCCCAGCTCTATACAAAGCACAATGGAAGTGTCCCCACGCATGACCAGGCACAGCAGCCACTGGTTCCAGTCCCCAAGGCTGTGCTGACTCACAGCTGATCCTACATGACCCCATGTATTCCAGAAATCTCTAGGAAAACTCTCTTTAGCAGTGCTAAACATCGGTAACTAGGAGCTGCAACCTTCCCATGCTGGGAGGACTCAGGGAATCGTTGGGCTGAGGACTCAGTGCAGGCAGCTTCACACTTGTGTGCTGCCCTGGCCACGGGTGGCAGCGGCCAAGGGCTCAGGCACCTGCATTTCCCACGGATGGGGAGGAAGTGCCTGGGAAGGGCGATGGGAGAGAAGCAGGTTCGTTATAACCCAGCAAGCCTCAATTGAATGTTCAAAGGAAATGACTTTAATTTCTTGCATAGAAAGCTTTGGGTGAATGTGGGTTGGTTGTCTACAAGAGGAAAAAACAGGAGATGCTAAAAAACCCTCCTGAGAGTGCTTTATGGTGGAGTTACACAGCCCTGGGGGGGTGAGCTGGGGGGCACAGAGACCTCCAGCTCCAGAGGTGTCCAGAGCAGTGAGATGCTGGGATGTGGGGAGGGGGAGATGTGAAGAGCCAGATCCACTCCAGGCACTGAGGAGGCAGCAGCCAGACCAGAGCCACTGCAGCCTGAAACGTTTTGGCCACCAAAAAGCCACCAGGGACTACTGTCCCCTGTGCCAGCTCTGACTGGGACAGCCTCCTTACCCCTCTCACAAACCAACACTCCTCCAAAATTCAGATATTTCTTTAGCACTTAAAAAACCCACTCCTGTTTAAACCCTGTATTTCCGAAAATACCAGTGCTGCAATAAAAATTCAGAGTTTTCTCAGGATAAGAACGTGAAAATCTCTGAGGCAAACTCTTAGCTGGCACAAAGCACTGGAGATGAATGCATTTGGACACAGCTACACAAAGTGACACCAGCCAGAGATCCAGCCTCGCTGCTCAGCCGCCCACGAGGAGGATTATATAAAAAAGGCTTTTAAAAACACGAACAATAAATTTGCCACCTGGGTATAATTTGTGGATTTTGGTATTTGTTTAGGTCATCACATATTTTGTCTCTAGTGAAGCAGCCGTGAAGTAGCATCATATTCTGCCTGACATAAAATAGCTCCATAAATGGAGATAAATTATCAAGAGCTCAGTTCAGACCAGAATCAGGCTTTGTGGTTTGGTTGGGCTTCTGCACCCTGCCTGCTCCCCTGCCCAGGTGCCATTCAAAGTCTCTCCCCACCATCCCATCTCAAGCCAATGCTCAGCCCTCACAGGCTGGGCTATTTTGTCTTTTTTTGGCTTTTCTTTACAGTGAGCAACCCCATGTGATGAACGAACAGGAACCTCACATCATTACAGAGGAGAAAGCTCTGCCCAGGACTAAAAATACCATGTTTGATTGTCCTGAGGGAAAGCAGACGTGTGCTTCCCTGAGCATGGTGGGACGGTCCAGCTGAGCCCTGGCTGTGACAGCCTCTTACTCATTAATTCTGTACTCACAGTCCCAGAAATAGAGAAAAGGTCTCATAAGTTCTCCTTCAGTGAAGAGTATTTTCCTGACAGCACTGTCAGAAATTTTTTTGCCAAGTTCAGCAAGGGGACTCCCACTATTTCCTTTGTCGAATCCCTCCCAGGATCAGAAACTCTTAGGGATTTTTTTCCCCTGGTGTCTGTTGCTGTCAGCTGGATTCCATCCCTGCCCGACAGCAGGGAACCAGCGTGTGCAGCGCGGGGGACTGCGGGGACGCTGGGCTGGAGGCTGCCTGCTGGCTGGGGACATGCTGCCAGCAAATCATTTCCAAGTGAGTCATCAGGAGATGATGCTCCGTGACTGTGAGGTGCAGAGAAACCTCTCTGCTGCTCAACTCAGCTACGTGCCTGCTCCATCACAGCTTTACTTGAGGAACCATCAGGATGCTCAAGGTCTCTGTGGCATTTCAAGAGCACTACACATCTCTCCTTCAGCTCATCAGACCCCATCTGACTTGGAAAGGGGAGCAAAATACAGAGCTCACCCTGCTTTGAGCTGGAGCTTGGGCCTGATGACCTCTGGAGGTGCAGGCCAGCCTCATCCTGTGATTCTTCAGGGTGGTTCGTTAGTGCGTGTTGGCCAGCTTATGCTAATGAGTGCATTTCTGAAAGGCTGATAAAGGTTCTGAATGTGGATAAAGGTTGCAGCACATTCAAAAGCCATGGCCTGGGCTCCTGCAACACTACACTCCTGGACTGAGTTAGCCAACACAAGATAACTGTGTAACTTAAATACTTTCACGAGCATCCACCAGGGACAAGCAGAGCAGGGCTGGGAGCAGCCGTGTCCAGGCAGGGTGCATCGACCCACACCCATCCCCCAGTGTTCCCTGTTCCTTGCTGCCCTGCTTCACCACCTTTGGGCCACAGCCCACTGGAGACATCCCAAAGCAACGGGCAGAACTGCTGCCAGAACCACCCAAACCCAGGCGGGGGGGAGAACACAACCCCCAGTGTAACCTCTTTATTCGGTTGTAAATTGAAACCCTTGTGCTGATGCTACACCAGAAATCCAATGGAATTTTATTTCCCCCAGAAGATGATGTTGACCTCCGGTGAAGAGGATTTGAGAAATGCTCACTTGACACATCCCATGGGGCTGGAGCTGTGCTGGGCTGCCCCAAGCACTAACTCAGCAATTCCCCTCCTCCGCGAAGCACGGTCTAAGGAAGACTTCTGCCCAGGATTGTTTTTTCAGTCCCTTTTAGAAGAACAACGGGACACCTACTTAAGAAATTCTACAAAAGCACAACTTGGAAAAATACCTGGGGGATCCATAAACTAAAAAGCTTCCTCGAACACATGTTTAAACCATTCCGAAGGCACAATTGACTCCATGTCCATGAAAACAGAAGAGTAAATAGCGACCCGCACCAAGAATTTGTGTGATATTTTTATTCCCTCACTTTAAAAGTAGTGCTGAAATTGGGATACTGAAAGAAGCAGTGAATGCTTCTTGGGGTGAACCAAAGGAAAATGATGCAGCTTGGGCCTGATAAGGTTTTCCTGGAAAGAGGAGGGCAGAGGCATTGCCCAGGGCTGTGCAGCCACACAGCGGGGGGCAACCGCAGCCACTGGCCACGCTCAGCAGCACCATCAATAGATCAACATTACTGCTGCTGGGATGAAATAACAAGCTTTAGAGCACTATTAAGATTTAAAGCCAACCAAAAAAACATATTAAATCTTCAAAGAGGAACAGAGGCATTAAAACAGCTGAACAATTCATCCTTCCTGCACATTTTATGAGCCCCCCAGAATTGCAAGCATTTGTTTGATCTTGTGACACCTCACCTTGCATGCCTAAACATCCATAAAAATACCACATTCTTTGGCAACCAAGTGTTGTTTTGTGTGATATCTTTAAAAGATTCAATCCTTTCCTTTCAGTGGAATACCATGAGTTTCTCCTGCTAACAGGTGGTGTGTCCAGATGGACCCTGGGGCAAACGAGAGGACAGAGAGGACCTTCAGCCCATGTGGGTTTTTCAGACACATCCATATTTTGCTTAAACCACAATAGAGCGAGTTAGAAGATGGGGTAGGATTTGCAGCACGAGCTGCCTCAGAACTGGTTATTTAACCATTTGATGCCAGAGTCTCGCTCACTTATTAGAAAACATTGGAAACATTAATTAGCCTGTCTGCAAGGACAAATTTGGAGATAACATTTGCTAAAGGCCCTTAAATGCCTTTGTTGGAGAAGCAGATGGGAGTTATTTTCCCAATAATAAATTAAAGTTCAGATACAGATTCATTACCACAATGTAATATTGTGCTTGAAGCAGACAAACACTTCAAACGTCCCTAACATTTGTTTCCATGCACCTTAAATTTTAAGTGGTTTTTGTTATTTTTTCAGAACATAAGATGTCTTTATTCCATAGCCAGGTCACAGCCAGAGAAAGGCTGAGGAACATAGGGAGTTGCATGTATTAGAAAAGAAATGGTGTGATTTGACTCTTTAATTAGGTGGAATTGCTGATTATCCCAATGTCCACTAAACACTTGGGATATTTGCCAAGCTGCTTATTGAACCACATTCCCACCATCGCTGGTGGGAGGTTTCCTACTGCTGATGGAAGCTTTCACTGCTGTTAGACCCGTTTGTGTACAGTATCACCCAACAGCCTTGCAGGTTCTTAAATATCATTTATTTTATTTAAACTCTGAGGGCAAATTCTACTCCAAATCATGCAAGGCAGCTCACTCGACCTAAATGAGTTGTCCAGATGCAGCCGAAGGCAGAGCTTTGGCCTGGCCAATGCAGTTTCTGAGTCACCCATCTCTTTCTCTCCACTTCCTTGCACTCCAGTCAATGTCAGACCAATTTCTCTGCGTAATGGCAAATCCTTCCAAATACTTTAAACATTTGTTTCAGGCTCAGCTTTTCCACATCCCTGTGACTGCATGCTTGGAATGAGGGGAAAAATAAAACTGAATTACCATTTGTGCAGAATGAGTTCCTTCAAGGAACACGGTCCAGAAGATAACCCAGTGCAATGGTCTGGAGAAGTCAAAGGAGCATCTTCAGTGGTAGGAGCCTGCAGCTTATTAACTACATAATTATGTGTCAAGCACCTAATGATATCGAAGGAAAGGGATGGACAAAGAGGTGCTTGACCTTCTCTGAAGAGGGATGTGGATGTGTGTAGTCCTCTGACTGCATCCATCATGTTTTTGGCCTCAGCCTGGACCATGCCCATCCCAACCATCACGTCAGTCCCCACTGAGACTGCCCGACAAGGAAACCTGTGAAAACCAACCCTGTTTGATTGAAACCTATTCATGCAACCAGCCGAGCAGGTACGGGAGGGTGCTGAGGAACCCGAGGGGATAACTGCATCGCCCACACAGCTCCAGCTGAAAAGGACAGGCATCTACACCCTGACACAGCAAACACGGGGGAAATGCAGACAGCTCAGACCTGAGGGGGCAGGTACGGAGCTGTGCGGGCAGCTGGAGGGTCTGACAGATGAAAGGAGCAGTGATGGATGGTGTTGTAGCAACAGTCACTGCAAAAGCAAAGAAGGAAACAAAAGAAACAGGATATGGCTGTTTAAGGAAGTTGATACGTTACATTCCTGCCAGCATTTATGAATTCCTGTGCTAGAATGCACATATTGGCAATTACTTCTGGTTTTTGCCTACTCAGTAAAGCTCCTGCCAGTGTTCAGGGTTCCTGAACTTGGGATGTTACATTCGGGGAATCTGGGTGCACAAATGCAAATTTAGGGAACGTTAAGAGACAAATAAGAGCCATAGTCACTCAAGAGACCAACCTTGAGTAATTAGAGCAATCTTGGAAATGATATTTGCATCTTATTGGCCTGCTTTTGGTCTCACTTGGTGCCCGGGAGATTCACTCCCAGAAATGGCAGGATTTGGACACCAAAGCATCTTAATTCTGGCCTGCAGGCCCTGGCAGCTAGAGGAAGGCTCAGTCCATTTGTCTCTTCATGGTTAGCGAAAAACGAGAGCTGAGCTAAAGCCTTGATGGCAGAAGGGAGTTTCTTCATTTGGTGTTTCTCTTCCTGAGCTTCTTCATTTAATGCTCGTGGATGATGAATGCTTATTCTTCTGTCTAGCTGGAGCACCTCATAGGGTTTAACCTCAAAGTTCAAGCAAAATATTTTTCAAAAGATATTTGGAAATCCTCCACCAGCAATCCAATGAACTCAGGAAATTGGGAGAGTTTGAATTGTTAAATCTGCCTCCCATATCCAGGCTAAACAACACCAGAAATACGCTCTGCATTTTCCACATAATCCTAGGGGATTCCTTCAGTTCCCCCAAGGCAATAGGAGTGATGCTGGGATTCCCGGGGTAGTAGTGCTTTAGGTTTTGGGGTTTTTTGTACCTCTATAGATAACTTGAGATGCTCCGAGGGCTGGAGCAGCTCTGCTCTGGGGACAGGCTGAGAGAGTTGGGGGTGTCCAGCCCGGAGAAGAGAAGGCTCCATGGAGACCTTGGAGCACCTTCCAGTGCCTGAAGGGGCTCCAGGGAAGCTGGAGAGGGACTGGTGCCAAGGGCAGGGAGTGATGGGACAAGGGGGAACGGGTTCCAAGTGCCAGAGGGGAGATGGAGATGGGATGGGAGGGAGAAATTGTTTGGTGTGAGGGTGGTGAGAGCCTGGCCCAGGGTGCCCAGAGAAGCTGTGGCTGCCCCTGCCTGGCAGTGTTGAAGGCCAGGTTGGATGGGGCTGGGAGCAACCTGGTGTGGTGGGAGGTGTCCCTGCCCATGGTAGAGGGTGGCACTGGGTGGGCTTTAAGATCCTTTCCAGCCCAAACCAGTCTGGGATTCTATGAACTTCTGCAAAAGTCCTGGAAGTGATGAAGATCAGCCTGAGTGGAGGAAGAAATTATGAACTGTGTGCCCTATGCCCTGTTCTCATGCCCTAGGCCATTTTGTCAGTGCTGCTCTGCCCTTGCCATGAACACAGCTCACCCATTGCAGAGTGCAGCCTTTCCCACTGGATTCTCCCCAGGGCAGTGATCGGATCCCCTGGGCACTGCATGAGCACCTCAGCATGGGGCGAGACAGCCTGGGCTAAATGAGTTCTGGCTAATGTGACAAGACATCAGAAGGCTCATCCCCTCATTATTTAGTGTACTGTGTGTCCCTCTGTCCCCATCAGGCTGTGGGACATTCTGAAATGAATGAGGAAGCTTCAGTGAAAGCCACCTACAGAAACCTTTGTGATTACTGAGGCTGAATACCGGCATGTGTGGAACTCAGCCTCTTGGTTTGCTGTGCTTATCTCGGAACGATAAAAGGCAAACTTTCCCTGACCTGCAGAAATTGGGAACATTCAGCTTAATTTTCTCCAGTTGCCTGTGTTCTGGAGCTGTGCAACACCCAAAAAAGGAAGCATCACTCTCAACAAGGTAGAGTTAGGGTGATCCATGCTGAGATCCCAAAGGCTGGGGACCTCCTCTGCTGCAGAGGTGCAATCACTTGGCTTCTGCTGTATGAAATAATGACGCTAAAAATGCACCAAATTTGTTTGCAGAATATACCAACAGCTGAAATCTGTCATGATTTCACCAGAGAAAAATACAAAAGGCCAGTGTTTAGCTGCTCGGTGGAGTGACTCACGTTGTACCAGAGGTTTTGACTTTGTTCTTCCAGGCACTGTTTCTGCTGGGAAATCAATCAGCTTAATCCCATAATGGGAACAATTAGCCTTACAGGGAAAGCAGAGCGCTTGTAATCTCATCTTCTGCTTACAACATTATGCCAATATTTCTTCTTATTTTCTCAACTGCTGCTGATCAGTCACATTGCCCTGCAGAGAGGTTACAGCTCGTGGAGAGGACGAGCCAGGGTTAATCCACACTCACTGCCAGCGCCAGGGCAGCAGCTGAAGCCATGAGGAGGAGGTCATGCACCCCTAAAGCAAACAGACCAGCTCCTTGCATCTGGTCAATACATTCCGGGCTTGCAGCCTCACTGGTGAGATGAAAAGGAGCCAAGTGTCTCCTCTGGTGTGGCTGCTGGCCGGGACAGCCCCGGGGGTGGCCGGGTCCCCACCTGCCTGCTCCTGTCCGGGCTCGTCATGGCATTGGTCTCAGCCTGGGGATTAGAAGCCGGGGGTGAGATCAGACCCAAGCTAACAGGCACTTGCTCATCTGTTTGCTCTGCCACCTGGGGTGGGAACTGGGACTGAGAACGGGGTGAGCACGGGGCCGGATCATTTTCACCAATATTGGTAGGAAGCAGGCGGTACAAAAATCACAGAATCACAGGAAAGGGACCCTCCAGGATCATTGAGTCCAACTTCTTCCCTGTGCAGGACACCCCAAAAGGCTGTGTTTTGTTTGTAAACAGCACAGTGGGGCATTTTGTGAGCTTTATTAACCCTGCCTTGTCCTCCACACCCCGCCTTGGAGCTCCCCGTTGGCAGGAACAGGCTGCTGCTGTGCTCCGGCCATGCTGTGTCATTGCTTCCCAGTGTTCCCCTGGGGAAACCCATCCGCCAGCTCCTATCTCGTGTTTAGTCTGCAACATTCATGCCATGGGGATTTATCCTTGCGGTGTTGCAAACCCCCAGCTGTATGAAGTTCTGGTAGTCTGATGAGCAAGGGTTAGAACAGCACGTAAAAATTGTCTCGTTAATATTTGCCAGCACAGGAGAATAAACTGCATTTTGGGTCAGGCCCTGCTGGTTTTCACCCTTGGTACACATCTCACAGAGACCAAGGATTTACCTTGGTCCTTGCTGAGAATCTTCATCTGCAGCACAGCGTTAAGGGAATCAAAGATAGAGCTGACCTTGCAGCTCCTTGCACAGTTTTCTCCATGGTGATCCCACGAAGCCAAAGCGCCCTGGGAGGCAGCAGCCTGCTCCACCTGAAGGCCATCACAGAAGAGGAAGGAATTCTGCTGGGCCAACAAGATTTCTTTCATTACCCTAATGATTTCTATCACAGCTGGATTTTCCTCCCTGGGATGCTTAGATTGGTGAGATAAACTTTTTAGAAATGGTTCGGACAAACAGATGAGTTAACTGGAATTCAGAGTGACAGTTCCCAGCACTTGGGCACCCGCCAGGGAACTTTCCAAAAGCCAAAATAATAACTCAGATCTGAGAGATCCCGCAAAGCCTAGAAATTAAGTAATCCTTTGGAAACCTGCAGTTAAATCCACCATAGGGTTGAGATTTGCCTGGACTTAATCCAAACAATGAGTTTCCAAGTGAACTGTTTCCACAGGATGTTGGGGTTTTCGGCTATTTTGGATTTTTTTAACTATTAGGTAGAGAAATAAACTGAAGCCCTTAAGAATCTGTTGTACGTGAATCCCATCAGGTTAGGAAGGCACCAGAAGGGACTCATGCAGGCAATGGGAATGGAAATTAATGTGAAGCTGTCAAGGATTGCTGATTAATGTAAAAAAGGAAAAGAGGTTCCACTGAGAAGCACTGAATACTGGGAGGGCTGATTGCACAAATGCTGTGAAACATTGCTTGGAGTCTTTACTCCTACAAGAATCTGGACTTCATGTGATCACCATCACTTCCAGGGACCATTTCCAATCACAAATACTAAGAGCATCCACCAGCCTGAGAACATACAGCTGACCATTCACAACAAATGCACTTCAAACACGAACCATGAGCCACTGACTCTGAAACCCAACTCACAAGGTAACATCTAGTTTGGTACTTAAAGCAATTTTTGAATGACTAACTTCTATCTGATAAGAAGGAAAACATGGAAAAAAACATTCATAACAACACATATATCAATTTATCACCCTTACACTGCTGTGAAAATATCAGAGGATCTCATTTCTGCTTCCACTAGACCCAGCCTGCTGCTCGTAGAGGACTCATGGCTAACTTCAGCTTCCTGAAACCACCCTATGGAGAAACAGCCATGACCCAGAAGAAGGCAATTTGTAGTGCACAACAATCTCCTGACCTGGAGAAATACTATCAAGCCATAATGATGCTGGAAATCACTGTCACGTGGGCAGATGTTCGAAAACAGCATTGGGGGGTCATTATTGGGCACCCTAGATAAACACAGGACCTCTGCTAGACGTTTGGAGGGTGACAAATGGAAAACCTGAATGCTCATTCAAAGTGGGACACAAAGCTGAATATCCATAGTTTATCCAGTCAGTCTGTGATAACAAAGGGAGGAAACCCAGAGTATCACCAGTGGCAAAGGAGAGCCAGAATGGAATATTCAAAAAAGAAACAAAGAGGTGATAAGACTTTGGAGTGGAAAAGTACTGGAAACAAACATCAAGGAAAACGTTGCAGGGGGAAAGATAAAGCAAATGGAGTGATGAGATTGAATTCACAGACACATTTGACCTCTCCTTTGAATAATGTGTGGTCTTTGTTAGAGCTCGCTGGTGGGTTTCAGCACTTGGCTGAAGAATGAGCATGTTGGAGATACGATGTTGTAGCTGGGGATGAGGGCTTGCTCCTACAGTAAGGTTCACACCATCTGCTGTTGGTTCTATTCATTGCTCAGCCAGAAGGAGAACTCCAATTAGCTTTCGGAAAGGACCTAAAATAGAATTTAAAAATTCTCAAGTTATCAAAGACAAAAAGATGACTTTATGAGCTGGTTTGGCTGATTGGAATGAGAGTACAACCGGGTCCTCTGCAGTGCAAAACTGTATTGGCTTCGCTCAAAGAAAGCACATGTGGAAAGCTGGGGAGCAGCTGAAGGGAAATGAGGCACCTGTGAAATGGGGAGTTCTGCAGCTAATGTTCTCATTCCCCAAATCCTGGGAAAACCCATCTCTCGCTGATAGAGGGGTGCCAGATTAGTTCCTGACACAGTTCTAAGATGTGAGGGCTGCTCCGCATGTGGCCACCTTCCATCCGGAGCAATTCAATACTTTAATTTATAGTAAAATTGCCTCTGCTACAGCACAGTTTAATGTAGTTTGGAATAAGCACACCCACAAGTTTTTAGCAATTTGTATTTTACTTGGGTTAAGTTTTCAACAAGCTTTGAGTTACATGAGGGGTAACTGAGGCTGAGCATTCAAAAGATAAAGTGTGTTGGAGCCAACAGCTTTCCCGTCAGCGTTTGAAATGCATACTTTAATAGCGGGGATTTCTGTGTTTTGACCATCTGCTTCCTATGCCAATGAATTATTTGAAACCTCTGATGGTTTCAGGGTTTCAGGCTGTCACTGACAGCCTGAGTGCAGTTTAGAAACCACCCCGCTAACGAAGCCCTGATGAATGCCAGTGGGGAATGTTTGACTCCACAGAGCTGCAGTCTCCTTTTTTTTTTCTCTCTGCTTTTTTCCTTTTCTCTGTTTTTAGTGTTGCTACTTCCCAGCAAAGTTCATTTCTTCTACAGGAAGGATTTTTAATTTTCTCTCCCAAGAGGCAGGAGATGCCGGTGCCAACACAGCAGTTGTGCACTTTGGTAGCTCAGTCCTTCGGGGAAGTGCTCCTCATCGTCCTCCAGCTCTCTCCAAGGCAAATTTCGGTGCTCAGATGGGTGGATTTTCTAACACAAGCAAGGAAAGCTCAGGCCAGCCTACTCCCAGACTTCTGCAGGCTGGGTGATATCATGCAGGAATGAGGAGGTATGATTCATCCCCAGTTGCACAGACAAAAGTCAGCTTTTACGGCCGCTCTCGCTGGAGGTACACGCTCAAGTGGAACAAAGAGGATGGGTGAAAGCTCTGCTGGTACCAGCTGCAGCTGAACTGCTCCTCCGGAGACAACCTCCTAGCAAAGCAAACAAAGTTCATTGTGTTCGGGGTTTGTGACACAGAACGCTCACTGTATGTTTGTTGCTAAATCACAAGGCTGCAACACAGCTCAGGAACGTGTTGAGAAGCCTCAGCTCCCACCCCTGTCCCAGACCAAAGCCTCCTGGGTAACCCAGGGACAGCAGTGAGACAGTCACAAATCTTCCCATGCCACAAGCAAACGTATGCAGAAAGACTTCACAGCAAATAGCACATAAATCAAACTTGCAGAAACTGGGCAACAAGAAGGTACTTGATGAAACTGGACTTTTCAAACAATGAATCCTTTGTGAGGCCCTTTTTTGAAGTGGGATATTCCGGCCCAGCCCTTTCCAGGAAGAGAAGGAGCCTTCCCAAGGCCAGGCTTTTGGACTTCTGCTCTCAGTTTTCAGGGGAGACACTGAGCAGCTGTGCTGCCCCCCCATCCCACCTCCGAGCTCCCACCACATGCTTATAAGCCACCCTCAGCAGCATGGACATGTCCTGGGTGCTTGGACAGTGACAAATTCAGCAGTACCACTGGGAAGCAGGGATGCCCTGCGGTGCCCACTGCTGCCCCAGAGACCCCTGCAAAGCCACAGTGATGCTGGGGTGCTTTGACCAAAGCAATTCCCAAACTGCTTTAAGCCCAATCTGATTATTTTATTGGAAATTTATCTTTCGGCCAAGTGATAAACATGAGGGATTCCCAAACTGCTTTACACCCAAACTGATAATTTCTTTGCCCTTTTCTCTTTTTTCTCTTCTTCTTCAACATACTGCTTGCAATGAATACAACAGTTGTAACTGCACCTTTATCGACCTTTTACATCGTTTTCCTTCCCCTCCAGAGGGTGAAGGCGCAGTAAGACCGCACTTTACTGCTGCGAGTGAGCGCTCGAACCCCACCGGTAACGATGTCCCGGGGAATATACGTGCTAAAGCTCACCCCCACCACAACCGGGACGGGGCGGCCCCGTCCCCCCGCCACGCCTCGCACCGGGGCGGGGCCGGCAGGCGGGGCCGACCCGTCCCGGCGATCCGGAGTCGCGCGGAGCGGCTCAATCGCAAGTGGGAGCCGGAGCCGGGCAGGGAGAGCCCCACTGCCGCCGCCGCGATGTCCCACTCGGTGGTCCTGCGTGGTCCTTCGCCCTGGGGGTTTCGTTTGGTGGGCGGGAAGGACTTCAGCGCCCCACTGACCATCTCCAGGGTGAGCCGGAGCGGGGGAGCGGAGCGGGGGGCACCGGAGGCAGGTGATGGGCGGCGGGGATGGGGCTGGGATCGGGCCGCTGGTACCCGGGGCCAGCGGGCAGCAGCGTCTGGGCTGGTTTTAAGTTTATATTATCATTTACACACCCAACAGGTAAGTAAGCATTCCCGCATTCCCCTCTGAGGGCAGCGCCTCTTCAGCTGCTTTTCCCCATGCTAACGCAGAGCAGCTTTCGTTCTCCGTGCTTTATTTTTTTTAGGAGGGCTGTTAAATCATAAAGATCCGCTTTCAAAGTTTTTAGTGCTCAGTGCTACAGAGGGCTTGGACTCGTGCCCTGGCCCGAGTTCACAGGCTGTTGAGGTTTTTCACGAGTAAAGTCAGCAAGAAGTTTCTCCGCTGTGTTATGGGGTCCCTGTGGGCTGGTAGTAATTACTGTGTAAGTGCACTCACACTTGTGTTTAACCTCGCAAAGATGTATTCTGGAAACTTCTCCACTAAGACACCGCGGCCAGGCGAAATCAGCTTTGTGGGCAGATATATGTGAAAACAAACCATGCCCTGGGCAGCATGGAGCGTGGCGAGGTGGGGCGAGGGGCTGTGTGATGGATGAGGTGCTGTGACCCAGCTGGCCGTGTTCCCCATGCACCGGTGTTTCCATCGCCCCCGGGCTGCCCTGGGGAAGGGCTGGACACCTGAAGTTGCCCCGCGTTCCCGTGGTGTGGTGAGGCTCTGTGGCATTGCCGAGCTGCTGCTGGGGCACTTGGACAAACACTGGGAATGTTGAAAGTCTTTGAAAGGAGCTGTAACTTAAAAATATTGTTGTAACGCATACAAGCTGTTTGCTGTCTTTTCATTCATCTGCCAAAGCTGTGACAGAAAAGGGAAAACATCTACCCTGAGCCTCAATGAAATGATTCTGTGAAGAGAGCGAGTTTTAAACAGGCTTGGGTTATATTTGAGTTCAAACGCGTCTATTACCCAGCTTTATGTCTCTGCTTTTACTTTGGACTGTCCTTTGCCAAGCGTCCCAGCAAGGGCTTTCTTGGAGGAGTAGCAGGAGGAGAGGGATGGAGAAGGGGGATGGCTGGGGCCGTGCGGGGCGCAGCAGCTGCGGGGCCGGCCGTGCTGCTGGGGGGCAGCACTCGGCTTTCGGACACGCAGTCCTCTTTCTCCCCTGGTGATGTGGGGTGTGTCCCGACAAAACACAAAATCACCCCTCGGTGACTGTAAAAATGTTCCTGTTGTGGAGATGAACATCTTAATTTAGCAGAGGGAGCCTGTTTTCCTGTTCCTTTGGAAAAAGTTTGGTTCAACATTAAACAAGAGAAAACAAAGCCTGCTCTGCCTAGGCAGGTGGCTTGCCAAATTCCTGGGCTGATTCGGCAAACCTGGGAGGTGTGAGGCTGATTCTCATCAGGCCAGTCTTGCTTTGGATTACAAGGAGCTGTAATGCAAGTGGCAGTCGTGGGGTGTTACTGAGCGTTACTGAGCATGGCAGCCTTTTAAATTGGATCCTTTCTTAATTCTTCTCCTGATGGAGATGGGTGATGCTTGGATGTGCCACTCTGGAGGGTGATAAACAACTTGCTGGGAACATAAATGTGGGTGTAGGGTGCTCTGCTTGGGCTCTAGTCCTTTAATACAAGAAGAAACCTCACTGGCTTGGCAAATAATACCTGAAAATGTTAAAATTGGGGAAGACTTCACTTCTGCTGTGGGTCCTGGCCAGGGAGGTGCAGGAAGGGGCTACTGGGGGGCTCCCAGGAAGCCAGGGCTTTGCTCGGTGGTGGGCCTGTGCAACCCTGCCTCTCTGCAGAGAGCAGTGCGTGACTGGGGTGGTGCCATGTACACTTCTATACTGTAACTGTCTAACCAGTAAAATCTGCTCTTTTGGGCTTGAAACCCAGGCAAGGGGGCCGGGGGCTCCCCACCCCTGCAGAGTGGGGACAGGGAGCTCCCAGCTCCCTTGCCAGGGCTTTGTCGCTGCAGGAGGGAGGGAGCCTCTAACTGTTGAGGCTCTTGGCTGACTTCTGCTTCCTTCAAAGTGCTTTTAAAATTGTATTTATTTTATATTAAAATGCCATTAAATTACAAACATATTTTGAAAAGCAGAGATTCTGCTGGGAGGCAGGACCAGACTCTGGGACTCCCGCATCCAGCTGTGAGCCCGGGATGCTGATGTGCTCTGGGTGTGATGGGCTGCCAGAGGGCTGTGTGGGCTTGCTGTGCCCAGGGGGGGGGCTGAGGGCCAACGTGCCACAGGGTGTTTGGGCTGCACAGCTCTGCAAGCATCCTACCTGGGCTGGTTACACTGGGAATTTATAGGTTGCTGTTTGGGATTTACAGCATCTGAAAGCCACCCACGTTTAGTCCTGGGTGCCAGAGGCTGGCTGTCTACTTATAAAACACAAATTCATCTCTGTAGGGGCTGGAAAAAAATTATTCAGTCATTAATAAGTTGGTTTTCTCCACTCTCTGCTAAGATACTACAGGGAAAAGCAATTTCTACACAGGCTGTAACAGTGCAGAGACGTTGCTGCCCCAGGAACCACAGCGAGTGATGCTGTCTGCTGGGGGGACCCTGGAGGGGTGCAGCTTCTTCTCCAAAGCCTGAGTGTCATTGTTCCAGATCAAGTGAAGGCAGAGATCTTTAATGTTGGGTTTGTGGGACCTGAAGCCAGAGTGTCACTGCTGGAGGGGAAATAAAGACTTACTTCAGCCTTCAGCCCCCTGCGAGGTCAGGGCACTTGTGCAGGTGCAGCTTGTGGTGTTGAACCCAACCCTTGCAGCTGTTTCAAATATGCTCATGAAATCAAGGCATGATCTATTTTTCTTGAAAGCAGGTCACTTCCCATGGTGGTTTGAGCCATCTCAAGTGACAAGTGGTGAAGATCTGATTGGTCAAGTGACTGGAAACAGCTGATGCTGAGCACTGCCCTAGAGAAACCAGGGCTGGAGTTGGAGTGTTAAGTTCTTCAGTATTAAGATAAGGAAAGAGACTTACAAGTCCAGAAGGGATTTTTGCTTTTTCCCCCTTGTTTCTTCTTGCATTTTCTGGGGGACCCAGATGAGCTGGGCCGGAGTTTGCTGGACTGGTTTGGGGGCACCCAAAGGGTGCTGCAGGGGTGATGCTGCTGTGTTGTTAGTACAGGGCTGGGAAGGGAATTGTAGCCCAAGGCTGTGCTCTGGGGAAAAACCCAGCTTGTTTTATGCCCACAGTTACACTAAGCTAAGGCTGATGTAGTACATCATGTAATTGAGGGTTCCTCCTCCTGGTGATATTTATAGGGATAGGGGAATGACTCAAAACATCTGCTTAGAGTTGGCTGTAATGACTTGTTAGAAAGTGCTTTTAAGACTTAATTAAGCTTCTGGTAGCTGACAGCTGCTTTTCTGTGGTTGAGCAGGCTAACAACTGGACATTGTTTGCCCTTGGTGGGAAAGGGCCTTGCTGCAGGGACAACATTGCCTTCAACTCTCAACCACGGTTCAGGAGCAGGAATGGAATAAACTGACTCAGCTGCTCTCGGTGTTGTGCTTGTAACCACATCAGTGAGTGCTGTGGCTCTGTGTGGGATGACAGTTGATCAACCCTTTGCCTGGGATTAAAAGATAATCAGTCATTAGTGTAACTAGAGGAGCTGAATGCATTTAATCACTGGAAGTCGCTCGTCCAGCTCCTGGAGCAGTCGGTGTCGTCATCTCCCCAGCTCTGCCAGCGTTAATCCAAGTCATAGATAAATTACTTGGCTAAACAGATATAATTGACAAATGGACTGATTCCAGTATTTTTCTAAAAAGTTTTTAATAGTTTTTCCTTTATCTGCTGGCTTCAACACCAGTTTACCCACTGAGCAGCAAAAATGCCACTTCTCAGCATCGGCTTGGAACTGTAACACGAGGGGTGAAAAATAATTGGCCTGCAATCCTTTACCCAGGTATTGTTTGAGTTTAGGTTGACTTTTAAACTTAAGTAGCTTTTGTATTTGAGCAAATACGTGTTAAAGGTTAGGATACTGGAGAAGGAATTCTGCTGAGTAAAAGTCATGTTGGCTTTATCAGGGCAGCCAGCAAATGCCCGAGTGCGTTGCTGCGATCCCACTTGAATGCTAAGTACCCACTCGAGTAGTAATTTATGGGGTGGCCTGTAAGGGTGGTTCTGTGTGCTTGGGGTTGGGGATGACAGGACACGAAGAGTTTAATTACCCCAGGAACTCTATGTTTGTTGGTGATGGTGAGAACTGGAGGTGGCAGCAAAGGGAATGGGGCTTTTTCCTTTATTTTCCACAAGGTTTTTTCCTGGCTTTATGTATAACTTGTATGTATGGGGTTGTTTATGGAGTGGAAACAATGCACTTTCTGTTCAGAGCTCCCCGGTGGGCTGAAGTAGTTACTCTGTGATGATAAATCCTCAGATTCAGACCCCAGCTGACCCCTGCTGACCTTTGGTGGGTTCATTGCCTGTCTAGAAGCGATGCTGGCTGTTCCTCAGTCGGTTGCACATTCATGGGTGTTAAAACACAACAGTTCAAGTGGGATGATTTTTTTGAAGTGGAAGGAAATGGTTTTGCTCGTCGTTCTTTTTTGGGTCTCGTCGTTCTTTTTTGGGTCTCGTCGTTCTTTTTTGGGTCTCGTCGTTCTTTTTTGGGTCTCGTCGTTCTTCCAGTGATGGCTTGTTGTGAGGTCTGGGTGGCAGCACTGGAAGCTGTCCTGGTAATCAACAGTTAATCTGAACTGCAAATAAGAGCTAAGGAAATCGTGTAACAAATATATTTGCTGCTGGAGTTATTCTATCACTGAGGCTTTATTTAATAACTGATGGAGAAGAATAAATGCTTGTGCTGGTGCAGGAGACAGTAATGGTAGAATATGCTGGAATGAAAGCCTAATGCTAATTACTGTAATCAAGCACACTGATAATCCAGAGTGGGAAAGCAGGCGGAAAGAGTGATTCATGTAGGTCCATTCAGGCAAGGGCTGACCTTGGGGCGAGTTTAGCAAAATAAACCCAGCACACCCTTGAAAACACTCTGGGCCTCTGCCAGGGTGAACAAAGCAGAATGGGCTCAGTGTGACTGGGGGAGGTAGAGCTGGGATGGGGGCTTGGGTTTTTTTTTCTTATTTATTTATTTTTTCCTTTGAATGGTGGTGATGTCAATTTTCTAACTTCTTGCAGATTGAGAGATTACCTGTTGGGACAGGTATTTGGAGTTACTTTGGGAAAGTGCATGGTTGCATGGCACATGATGCAGGGTGGAAAGGGAATGAAGTTGGATAGACTTCCCAACACAGCCCTGTTAGTGTAGGAAGCATGCAAGGGGAAATATGTGGAATTATTCTTTTTTTTCTTAAACTTTTTGTTGCTGTATAGCACAGCAGATGGTGATAATCCTGGTCCTGCCGGGGGTGGGTCAGCCCTTTAATTTTAATACAAATATGCCATTATGGGTTGTGTGGAATTAGTGCAGACTATTGCAATTTAATTTTATATTTTTTGTAGCTTGGGGGGGAAATACATATCACGAGTCTGCAGGAGTCACATGGCAAATCCTAAAAAGCACAAGTCCTCTTAAATCTAGCACTTCTAACTGAATTTGTGTGATTTCTGAGCTCTCAAAATGCACTGACTCACGGTCCTGAGGTACCCGAACACTTTGTGAAAACGTTTTAATTTTTGAAGTCATCTGTGACCACAGGTGCTGGAGTGTGAAAGGAAACAGTAGATCCCTCAAGATCTGGTAGTGTTGATAAAAAATGCTAAACCAAACATGTTCACAGCAAACACTTGCCTTGATTTGTCGTCGGTGTGGCAGGGCCAGATGTGGACCCAAGCAGACCCTGGTGTATCTCGCTGGAGCTCATGAACACCATGGGTTTGTGCTCACCCCGAGCCCTGGAAGATAAGGTTGTGTTTGGTTTCTACTTCAGGATTTGCACGAAAACTTCAAGCAAAGCCAGGATTCGTCGGGTTACTTGGAGCAATTGCAAAACTGTGGAGGTGCAGCGTGGCATTCGAGGAGCTCTAGTAGAGACCAAAAACAACCCCCAATGCCTCATCATAGGGAACAGGGCACTATTTGAATAAAAAAAATTTTAAAATGTGCTGTGCAAGAGTATCCCAGGCAATGAGTTTTCCAAACATCATAAAGAAGCCCCAAAGCCTGTGCTATGCTCAATCTTTCTTGTGAACCAGAGCAACTCAAGTTCACACCCATTAAACCTTCAGGAGCTTTAGGTGTTGTGTGGGCTGATAGTGAGCTACGTGCAAATACATCTTAAAGCACAAGTTTCAGACAGCAAAATATACCTGATTAAAGAAGATGATTTTGTGTAATTATTCTTGATTATCAGGTATGGGCAGAGCACAGCTAGAAGATAAGCTGCCTTGACCAGTGAAATCCAGGACTGTTTGATAATGGGCACCACAGCGCAGGAGCTCGGCTGGGAGCTTTGCAGTGTGCCGAGTCTGTCACCCTCTGTAAGCCACAAAATGCTTCCCAGAAGCCTTTAGCACATGTAAAGCTTCTGGTACAAAAGAGTAGACCCTGCGAAATGTCTCATGTTTGCAATTAAAGCGGCAGAAAGCAGCTGTGCTGCCAAGGCACAAATCCCTGTGCTCTGGGGGGGATTAACACATGCCCAGGGATGGAGCTGCAGGTTTGATCACCAAATGAGTTCAAACTTCTCCTCTTGGAGAATTTTCTTCTGTTTGGAGATAGCGTTCTTGCTGCTTTCTTTTTGCTAGGAAAGGAGGTGCCAGCCCAGCTCCCTGGCTGAGAAGGGTTTGAAAGGGAGAGCTCTGAGCAGCTCCTGTGTGTTTTCTGCAGGGCTCCCAGGGCTTTCTCCAAGCAAGGCTTTAGGAAGCCCTGCTGGGCATGTCTGGGAAGGGGAGGCTCCACAGGAGAGCTGAGCACTGAACCTCTAATGGAGATGAACCAGTTGCTGCTCCCTGTCCTGGTGCTGCTGGAGCTCTGGGTGCCTCGGGCTGAGCAAGGCAAGAAGCTTGTGGCCAAATAAGCCAGGCGTGGGTGTCTGAACACCCTGTGCCTTTCTCAACCCGCCCTTTGAGGTTTGCACTCGGGTTATGTGGTTGGTCACTCTAAGATTTGTGTCTGATTTCACTGATTCTCAGCCTTTTCTCAGTGCAGAGACCTCAGCCCTTAAGCTGGATGAGGATCTCCGCTGCAAAGCTGATTCTAAATTTGGCTCTGGATCCATCAGTACTTGGATTCGAAAGGATTTTCAAGTGTCTTGCCTTTTATAACGCTCGTCCCCTGGTTCTTTACCTTTTATGCTCTTAAGTTTCATCTCGTTTTCTTCAGTAAATGAATTCATGTTGCATAAGCAGTGCTCCTCATGTACCAGGCTGTGCAGCATCGCTAAACAACATCTCCATATATCAGACTTTTATGTGAGCCATTAGAGAAATGCAAATGGCTCAGCGTGGAATGTATGTCAGTTCAAGGCATGATGCTTTGAAAAGCTGAAGAGAATCCCTGGAAAGAATGCTTAAAGGGTCTGAGGAATTTATCTTCATTAGTTAGTTGTTCAGCTCCTGGTTCTTCCTGTTTCCAAAGACATCGCTACCGTAAGATCATCCGCTGCCTCCCAGCGTGCTTCCTGGCTGTGGAACAGGCTGGCTTTGTTTAAAAGCTGAGAATTTTGTCACAGTATCTTGAAAGCCTCTCGAAGGCTTTAATCAGGCCTTTTTGATCACACTTGCAGAACAGAAAATGTCCCCAGACTTGCCTGCAACAAGCTGCCATTGATGTGGGAGAAGAGCAGGGTGGGCTGCGTAGGCTGGTGTGGGATCACACCTTTTAACCCATTAAATTCTGGGAAGTTGGCTTCCCGAATTGATGGGCTGTGTTCTGTTTTGTTACAGTAGCACTTTTCCTAACACTGAAGGAGGTCTGGCAGAGAGAAAACTGCCTTTATTATGTAGGTGTGGTTGGCTTGAATAGGCACCATTTGTTAATTCGAGTAAGAACTTCTGGGAGAAGAAACACCAGGTTCTTCTCTCCAATGGCTGTGCTGAGACTGGTGAGGGCAACGAGGAGGAGCTGTGTCCTTCATCCCTGTGTCCTGGCATGGGGGGTGTTACACAGGCAAGTTTCTGGGGAAAAGAGTAAATTTAAAAAAAAAAGTGGGGGAGTGTCAGTTAATACCACAAATTGACCTTTCACTAAAGCATTGGTTATTTAAGCTTGTGGTGTTGGCCCAACTCTAGAGATGGCTTGAGTAAAGCCACTCTGGAGCAGAGCTGTCCCCACAGGGTGCAGGGTTGACCCTGCCAGGGTAGTGGGATGCACATGGCAAGACACAGGGGACTTTGCCCCCAAAGATGTGTGGTCACACAGCCCTGGCACCCTGCTGTGCTTNCCCCCCCCTCCCCAGGGGGAAAGTGTAACCTCTGTGTGTTGCAAGAGTAAACTCCTCTCCCTGCAAATAATGGTGCTTATTAAACGAGGCTGCAGAGTTTCCAACACCAACCGGCTTAGTGCAACAGTTGCCTTAATGTGCTTTATTTTATTGGCCTGGTGTCAGCTGCCAACACTCGGTAAATTCTGCGGGAGCCAGATAAGATACAGAGGTGCTGCTGGCCTGGGGCTTTCNTGCAGCATCGCTAAACAACATCTCCATATATCAGACTTTTATGTGAGCCATTAGAGAAATGCAAATGGCTCAGCGTGGAATGTATGTCAGTTCAAGGCATGATGCTTTGAAAAGCTGAAGAGAATCCCTGGAAAGAATGCTTAAAGGGTCTGAGGAATTTATCTTCATTAGTTAGTTGTTCAGCTCCTGGTTCTTCCTGTTTCCAAAGACATCGCTACCGTAAGATCATCCGCTGCCTCCCAGCGTGCTTCCTGGCTGTGGAACAGGCTGGCTTTGTTTAAAAGCTGAGAATTTTGTCACAGTATCTTGAAAGCCTCTCGAAGGCTTTAATCAGGCCCTTTTGATCACACTTGCAGAACAGAAAATGTCCCCAGACTTGCCTGCAACAAGCTGCCATTGATGTGGGAGAAGAGCAGGGTGGGCTGCGTAGGCTGGTGTGGGATCATACCTTTTAACCCATTAAATTCTGGGAAGTTGGCTTCCCGAATTGATGGGCTGTGTTCTGTTTTGTTACAGTAGCACTTTTCCTAACACTGAAGGAGGTCTGGCAGAGAGAAAACTGCCTTTATTATGTAGGTGTGGTTGGCTTGAATAGGCACCATTTGTTAATTCGAGTAAGAACTTCTGGGAGAAGAAACACCAGGTTCTTCTCTCCAATGGCTGTGCTGAGACTGGTGAGGGCAACGAGGAGGAGCTGTGTCCTTCATCCCTGTGTCCTGGCATGGGGGATGTTACACAGGCAAGTTTCTGGGGAAAAGAGTAAATTTTTAAAATAAGGGGAGGGGGGGGTCAGTTAATACCACAAATTGACCTTTCACTAAAGCATTGGTTATTTAAGCTTGTGGTGTTGGCCCAACTCTAGAGATGGCTTGAGTAAAGCCACTCTGGAGCAGAGCTGTCCCCACAGGGTGCAGGGTTGACCCTGCCAGGGTAGTGGGATGCACATGGCAAGACACAGGGGACTTTGCCCCCAAAGATGTGTGGTCACACAGCCCTGGCACCCTGCTGTGCTTCATCCCCCCCCCCCCCCCCCCCCCCCCCGGCGCAGAGACGCCCCCCGTCGTGAGC
>VZRW01006048.1:84735-121026 GCA_013398125.1 Aegotheles bennettii | reverse complement strand
TGGTGTCAGCTGCCAACACTCGGTAAATCCTGCAGGAGCCAGATAAGATACAGAGCTGCTGCTGGCCTGGGGCTTTCCAACCCATCCCACAGCATCAGAGCATCCTTGGCTGGGCAGGGGCTGCGTGAGGCTGGTGCCCTCAGAGGAGAGCAGAGGGGTGGATGGTAACCTTGGCAGAGGTGGTGGGGAAAAGAGTTGGAAAAACTCATTAAAAAAAATAATAATAAAAATGGTTTGTAATGGTGCAGACGGAGTCCTGTCCCCTCTTGTGGCCATGCTGTGGGGTTGACTAAGCTGTCGTGTGCAACTTGACCCCAAGTCTCCATCAATTGGCTTTGGATTTGTGTCAGGAAAATCCCTTCATGTGCAGAGGGACCATAACCAGCAGCGTAAGGTGACTGGTGGCCCAGAGCTCACATCAGGGCTGGGTTACTGCTCTATGAGTTGTGCCTTTGGGAGCTCAGAGCTTCCAAACGAGGCAGGATTGAAAAAGAAAAGCCTTTGTGGTAACTTCAGTAAAACTATTTCTGTTTCTTTAAGCCCGTGGTGTTTGCTGTGGGTTGGACTCTCGGTGCAATACGCTTGACTGCTCCATGTTGCTGTGGTGGCACGAGCAGAGCTCTCTGGAGCCAGGTGCTGTGCAGGGAGGGAAGTCCCATGAGCTGCTGACAGTGCAAGGGCTCAGACCAACCCATCCACCCATGGGATTCTCCTCCGGCCCCTTGCTCCCACCCTGTGGCCCCGGGGTGAGGGACGGGGCTGGCTCCATGCTGGTGCGTCCTGGCCCAGCCTGAGCTCCTCGCCAGAGGAGAAGCAGACAAACAGCCCAAGTCCTGGCAGGTGCCCAGCGTGGGCAAGATGAGGCACGGCACACACCAGGGAACAGAGCCCTTGTTCAGCCCCAGAACGTGATCTGGGGCTCTGCTTTAGGGAACTTGGCATTGCCCATAGGAAGGCTGTGTGTGGTGTGGACAGACAATGTGTCCTGGTTGCAGGGGGACCCCTCACACCACCCCGAGTTACGTGTCCACCCGTCCTTTCTGGGCCTGTGTTCACTCAACCTGAGTTTTAAGATGCTTTGTTCTTAGCACTGATGGAGAACTCCAAAATGAACCAAAAATCTCATCATGGTTTTTTTCAAGCCTCACCTATCTCAGACCTCAGTTCCTTTGGAAGACCCTTTGGAAAACAGAGACCCTCAGTGACTCAGTGCAGTTTTTCTTTGCGGTGTTTTTACCTTCATAACATACCCAGTTACTCTCAGATCTGCATGTGCTTCCTTCACACTGCAGTCATGGCTCCATTGGACCTGAGAACCCTTTCGGTCATGGTTCCTGTTGGAACTGAGAACCCTCTGGAGGGAGGCAGGAGCGAGTGCCCCTGGCAAAGGCTCCATCCCCAAACCTCTCTGTGCTGCTGGGTGTTAATGTTCATCCCTGGAGAGCTCTTACACCCCCGGGCAATGGACTCAGCTGGAGCCGCATCGATCAGGGCTGTAGCCCTGCAGAACAGACCCATGTGCAGAACAAGGTTTATCACTTGAACAAAAAACTTAGTGTTTGTGTGTACTTGTTTATGATAGGAGATGAGCTATGACAATGGCTGAGCTGCTCCTCAGGCAGGAGCTGCCCTTTGTGAGGAAGGAGGCTGGCTGAGGAGCACCCTAGGTTGAGTTGAGTGCTGCTGTGTGCATGTGCTGGCTGCTCATAGCTCGATGGGTGCCTGGACAGGACACCCTGATCCCTCCAGCTCCTTCCTCATGTATTTGCTCCTTTCCCTGTGACAGCAGGGGCTCATCTTTCTTGGATGTTTTGCTCCAAGTGCAGACTCTATTACAAAAATCACTGTATTTAAAATTGCATCCTTGTCCTCACGGAGAGCTTTGCTGTCCGCATGGATCCATGTGGAGCGGAGCAGGTAGGACTCTCCCACAAGGATTCCAAATGCAGCCCTGGCCCATCACCAGGCTGGGAGGGCTTTCTCTGACATGTTTGGTGTCGATGGCTTTGCACAGTTGGGAGTGAGGAGCACTTGGTTTGAAGTGTTTGGAACATCATTCACTAAAATACAAACTTTGGACCTGACAGGCATTACACTGCGGATTCCCAAGCTGCTACGACACCAGTGCTGTATCTCAAACAAATGAGTTCTTGGAGTGCAGCTCCAATTCAAGCCCTCGGTCATCTCCATGGCTATCATGAAATGCTAATGTGAAGATACTGCCAAAATAATGTGAAATAAACCAGAATCTAAAAATAGGAAACGGCTGAGAGCCCCGATTATGAACAGCTTATTCTCCAAGGAAGCTACAATCTGGTTAAGATCAGTGCAGGGGGAGAAATCCATCAGGCATCTAGACAGCATTGAGTAGACAAGAACAAAATCCAGCTGTCCTGGGTCAAGCTGAGGGTCTGTTAGTCCAAAACCCCTCTGGCAGCTGGGGCTGTGGGGCGGACCCCGAGGGAAGGGGGTAACAACAGGCAAGCGTGTGGAGATGTTCCTTGGAGGTGCTGGTCAAGCTTCTGGTTGACTTTCTGGTGGGTCTGGTGCTTCTGTGGCTGTAGAAGGAGCCTGATGTTCTGCGGGTGCAAAAAAAACCCAACAGGGCAATTGCATGCCAGGGAAAAAATAAACCTTTTCTGGGTGGAAATGTCCTGTGTCAGGGCTCTATGGCTCATGTGTGCTGCGTTCAGAAATCCCTCCTGTTGTTTGCTCTGAGCTGAGTCACTGGGAAGAAGGAGGCCAGGCAGGACTTTGAGAGCAAAATAGCCTGGCTGAAACTATTGAGGAGCACATGGCAAATGCTGATTTGCTCTGACAACACAACAAAAGGCTTAATTCAGGCCGCCAGTTCAGCTTAAGTGCAAAAAGTGGTTTGCAGCTCCTCAAACACCTTCAGGCTCACGTTTCAGGGGTATCATGGCTGCACTCAGTGGGTCCATGTTAGCCGGGGGCTGGCTGCCTCTCACAGGCTGTTTGACCAACCCCAGTCCTGTGAGCAGCCCCACGGAGGGCTCTGGTGTGAGGGCTGAACCCACCTCAGATTCCCTGTGAAAGCAGAACTGGAGGAAACATCAAGATGAGAGCGGGGAGGCGAGTGTGCCTCCCTTCTGGAGGTGTTTGGTGGTGGCTGCCATGGTCAGGGGGCTTGTGGGCACCCCCTTGGCCAGGCACTTGGTCTCAAGCTGTCTGGCAAACCACATCTGGTCTGGCAGTGTCTGGTTGCCCCCATGCTCCATCTGAGGGGCGCTGGAGGACAGAGTGGTCATCCTGTATCCTGATCTTTAGAGCAGGGTGTGATGGAGCAGAGGCCGTCGGCTGGGCTTGGGGATTACACTGGTGTAACTGGGGACCCAACACAATCAAAGCACCGCCCTGAGATGAACAACCACAATCCAGACCCTGTGCTTTCTCCCTATGAACCACCCGGTTGGTTAGCGGTGTGTTAGCACCGCTCTGAAGGACTGGGGAGGAAATTAGAGGGCAAGCAGTAGCTATTAAGAGTTGAAACAGGCACTTTTACCTGTCCTGCCTATGCCTTGCATCATCTCTATATTATTGCAGAAATTAAAACCACATTTGAGCTGATGTAAATGGAATGGGAACGTCTCAAGAAACTCTTTTATGGGCTGCGGGATTGGGCTGATGGTCGACCACAACCAGTACCTGAGCCTGTCGTTAGCTCCTCAGGAGAGGACTTGGGAGTTTTATAAGGTCCTGGCAACCCTACCAAACCAGAAGGAAAAGAGTTGTGGAGGCTTAACGAGCTGTGTGATATCCCACACAGGGCTGGGAGGAGGTGAGATGCTTGAATGATGGTCAGGAAAAAGTGATGTCAGATGTAACCTCTCTGCAGGAGGCAGTGGGGGGATGGCTCTCATCTCCTGACCAGGGGGTTGGCCAGAGAGGGCTCTTCAGGGATCATCTCACAGCATTATGTAGGGCCTCCTGCAAGCCCAGGGAGTCTGAAGCATCCCTCCTGAAAGAGGGGATTGCAGTATTTCAAGCAAAAAACAAATCTGGTCACGTGCTGATGGGGTTGGCAGAAATCTCTTCATTTAAAAGAACGTTATCATAAAGTGTGGCCCTCAGGGAACTGGGACTGACCTGGGAGCCCTGGCCCTGACATCCAACCTCTGGTAGGTGCCCTTGGTTTAAGCAAAACACGTGTCTTCCCCAGAAATAACTATTCCCTTCATCTGCTGCTTATTCCAAGAAACTGCATTATTTTTTAAAACCCAAAGCATTCTTTTAAGTAACCCTTTAATTCTTCTCTGCCCAGATTAACCCTGGCAGTAAAGCAGCCATGGCAAACCTGTGCCCAGGAGATGTCATTCTGGCAATCAATGGGGACAGCACTGAGAACATGACCCACCTAGAAGCACAGAACAAGATCAAAGCGTGCATGGACCAGCTGCTGCTCTCCGTGACCAGGTAGGTGCTCCGGGGCACCGTTCCCTGCCTCTCCTGCACAAGGCTTGGGGCTGGCCCCGCAGCAGATGTGCCCTCAGGGTCACTTCTTGGTGCATCCTCATGGCCCTGTGTGTTTAAAATCAGTGAGACAAGATTATTTTTAAAAGATCAGTGATACAACCAGTGGGTGCAGTTTGTTCATCTAAGCCTGGGTTCTCTCTTGCACGTTGCGAGGCTCCTGCAGGCTGTGAGCTGGGTCAGGTCCTTCAAGCCAAGGGAGGTTTTATTGGTTAAGCAAGAGCAGCACAGGAATCAAGATCCCCTTTGGGTGAAGCCTCCTACTTCATGAACACCCATCATTTTCCTAAGTGTCTGTTCAATGAATATACATTAATAGATACGCATGAATATGCATTAACAGATCCCACCAAATACACTTTTTTAGAATATTTTAAAGCAAAATGAAGGTGTGGTGTTTTTTGGTTTGGGTTGGGTTTTTTTGCTTCCCATTGGAATGAATTCTGTAGCTGAAGGATCCTGATGCAAATCACAAATTATCCAGTCAAAACGAGTGCTCCTTGTAAGGCTCACAAATTACGAATGTTATCTGTAACAGATTAAGATGAGTTTATACAATGTTCCACTTCAGATTAAAAAGGCATTTCCTGCTGTAAAGAGCCATCATCTACTGTTTATGCTGCTTCTGGAAAGCATGGAGCTTCTGACTGGAAGCCTGGGCAGCAGGGAAGGAGCACTGCCATGCCTGGAGCAAAGCCTCTGTGGTGCCCCCTGGTTCCTCAGTGATGACGGAGGATCAGGAAAGAAACAGAGAAAGCCAAGAAACCCTCATGCAGGTGGGATTTCCCATAGCCGAGGAGGACAGTGGGTTTACTTTCCATTTGGAATGGTTTCAGGGAGACTGGGTGGTCTTTTACCCCAAACAGGGGCTGTCCCCAGGGCAGGACGAGGGTTCCCTTCCTGGAGGTCCGCAGGCTGGTGGAGCTCTCCTGGGAAGAGGTGGAAATCCTCCTTCAGTGACAGAAGGTTTTGGTGAGCAGCTGTTGGAGGTGGGTTGGCAGCAGAACAGCTTTGTCAGGAGTTGGAATGGTTTTGCCAGCATGGCAGGTGGAATTCTCCTGCACAAGGGCTTCACCTGTGTGAGTTTATGGGCTGGATTTCCACTTTCACACCTCATTGTAGCCACCAGTGCCAGTTGGCCTCTGTTTGTTGGCTGAGATCGGACCCTCGAGTACTTCTTCTCCACAGGAGGCCTGTGGTGCAGGCTCAGCTTTCTGCTGGTGTCTACCCGGTCCTCGTGGTTAGGAAGTGGTGCTGGGACCTTGCTGGCCGTAGCTGTGACCACACTGGTGGTGGTGGTGGCCGTGTCAGTGTCTGCTGTGTCAGTGCTATCTCCACGAAAGAGCAGCTCCTCTCCCAAGAGGTGACTTCTTGCACAAACACAGGGCAGGGCTTGTGTCACACTGGTACAGCTCCACTCCATCACGAGGAGTGGACAGAGGTGTCGCAGCAGTGTGGGGCTGTGCCTTGGCGGGGTTAAGGAGGATTTATCTGTCTGGTTTCCCTGAGATGCAGAAATGTTCATTAACGACCTCATGGTGTTCTGGAAGACTGCTGGCAGCAGGAGGGGCTGTGGCTGTGGGTTGGGTTTGCCCAACTGCATCTCCCAAGGTGGATGTTTTTAACTGTGAGACCTCACAGTGTGCCCAGGGGAGTGGTGAGTTCTCCATAGCAGATGTTGATGGTGATGGCCTTGCAGTAGTGCAGGGCTCATTGGTGAGGTGGCCCAGGCTTTGCTGGGTGAGAAGGTAGGCAAGAGGACTGCAGTGGTTCTGTAAGGACTTAGTCTTCACAAATGCATATTTTAAAGGCTCTCATGTCTCACAGCAAGGCAAAAATAAATGCTCAGGCTCAGCAAGACAGGACCAGGCAGGAGCTGGTGACAGTGAGGAGCTGCTCAGCATGGGGTGGCTCCTCTCGGGGAGGAGGTCACAGTGCTGGGTCAGTTTGGTGACTCCTCTAAGGGCAAGCATGCCTGGCCTGGCCCAGAGAAGCCCGTGGGAGTGGCCTTTCCCTTGGTAGGAAAAAGTGAACAGTTTAATTGTTCTGCAGGGAGGACAGCAGCTCCAGGAGCACGTTATGAGCTCTATTTTTAGTTTGGCCAAAGCGAGTGCTTGGTGACATGGCTCTTGGATCTCCTGGTTCCCGAGTGACCTGTTGGATCCAGATGACTCTGCCCAGCTGTTAGTCATTGCTGGAAGGGTGTCCAGTGCTGCCTCTTCAGTACGAGCAGACCCCTGCTCTGGGACCTGCCTCCCAGGAGCGGGGTGCCCTGGTGCTGGGGAGGGAACCACATCCCAGGGCAGGGATGGGGGATTCTGCTGCTTTGTGTGCAGCCCAACCACTGCCCCTTGGGTTGTCCAGCCTGGAGAAGAGAAGGCTCTGGGGAGAACTTGGAGCACCTTCCAGTGCCTGAAGGGGCTCCAGGAAAGCTGGAGAGGGACTGGTGCCAAGGGCAGGGAGTGATGGGACGAGGGGCAACGGGTTCCAAGTGCCAGAGGGGAGATGGAGATGGGATGGGAGGGAGAAATTGTTTGGTGTGAGGGTGGTGAGAGCCTGGCCCAGGGTGCCCAGAGAAGCTGTGGCTGCTCCTCCCTGGCAGTGTTGAAGGCCAGGTTGGATGGGGCTTGGAGCACCGTGGTGTGGTGGGAGGTGTCCTTGCCCATGGCAGGGGGTGGCACTGGGTGAGCTTTGAGATCCCTTTCAACCCAAACCCCTCGGTAATTTTATGAAATCCATCGGAAGTAACGAGCTGGTTTGCTGTGTGTCTGTAGTGAGGATGTGTGGCATTTGATGTTGATTCTGTTTTAGCAAAGGAGGCAGAGTGTGTGCCAAGGGAGGGCAGGGAGCTGGGCAGAGAGCCCGGCAGCAAAGGGCTTCTTCCATCCCCTGCCCTTTCTGCACAAACCCTTGGCATTGTGTGTGACCGAGGCACAGAACAAGGCTGGATTTGTTTTCAAGCTGTGGTCAGTAAATGCCCTTTGAGTGAAAGTGCAGCAGGAAAGTCAGGATGGGGGCAAGACAAGAAGGGGAATTACTGTGTGATCCGATGGGATGTCCTGAGACCGGGGGTGCAGAGCCCATTGAATGTGATGGGTGGAGATGCTGATTATCCTGTTTATGGATTTACTTCATTAAGACATTTGGCTGCACCGATGGGGAAACAGAACCCGAGAGGACTGACGGTTTGTGGGTGGGATAAACCACTGGTGTGTAAAACCTTCCCTCCCCTATGCTTGGGAGGGAACAATGGGAGTTACTGGGATTTCTGTCGGGATGCAAACTTTGGCCATAGTCAGGCACGACCGTGTGGCTGGACAGCAAATGGATGGGCACAACCATGGTTAGCACAGGCTGTCATTGGGAACATCACGCTGGGCTTGGTGGCTTTTCTCTTTGTGGTCCTGCATGGCAGAATCTGTTCACGTTGTCCATCTGGAAGGAGAAAAGCTGGGAGTTTCTGATCCAATGTGAACATGTAATTTCTGAACGCCACAATGGGAAGCAGCACCCAGAGCTCTGCCAGCTGGAGGAGTGTGCCAGCTGTTGGGAAGCACATCTGGGGGGGTCAGTGGCACCCGGGACCCTGGAGAAGTGAAGTTGTGAGGCAGCAGAAAGGATCCATGGTGCAAACAGCGTGGCTGGCTTGGCAGGAAGGAACAGCATCGCTTCCTAGGGGCTGTGTTTGCCCCGAGATGTGCTGGGCTGTTTGGGGACAGAGGAGACATGGAAAGCAAAGCAGCACAGCATCCCCTCTGTTCCAAAACAAGGGAGTGGAAAATCCTCCTCAGCTCATGAAAGGAGCTGATTGATGGAAGAGATGCTCGTGTGGGTACTGCTGCAACACGTGAGGAGCTCCCGAGGCAGCCCTGGAAGGGGTTGGGCATTCAGGTCATAGAATCCCACAATCCCAGACTGGTTTGGGTTGGAAGGGATCTCAAAGCTCACCCAGTGCCACCCCCTGCCATGGGCAGGGACACCTCCCACCAGACCAGGTTGCTTCAAGCCCCATCCAACCTGGCCTTGAGCACTGCCAGGGTCATGGTTAATAGCTCTGTACTGCAAGGCTGGGAGATGCAATGGGCTCAGTAAAGCCAGCACAGCCCCATGGACCATCACAGTTCTGCTGGGAGAATTTGAGTACGAAGATTTTCTGCATGAAGATTTCAGCTTTTTGTACAGAGATGGAGTTTCACTGGAATCTTCTATGGGAGGAAGCCCAGTGATGAGTCTGCTGGCTGTGTAGCTCCCAAAGTCCCTGGAACCTCACGTAGTTGATGCGCTTCTGAGCCTTCCTCCCTCCTCCCCCAGCTCGGGGAGGTTTTGCTGGGGTCTGTTTGCTGGGAGCCACAGAGGCTGCGGGAGGAGGGGAAGGATGACAATATGTGATGTTCTCAAGTTTCCAGTAAAAGTACAACTGGAAAGCTGAATCACAGCTTCCCCTCTGGAGCTCCTTGAGGACTAATAGAGAGGAGAACCGGCAGCTTTCCAGAGCCTTGGATACACAGCAATGGTTTCAGCCGAGAGGAATGAAGGGAGGAGAAATCCCGCAGCTTCTCCTTCGTGTGCCCTGGATGAGCCGGGTCCATCGGGGCCCCCTGTGCCTGCTCAGCAGCCTGGGCAAAGCCTTGCCCACCTTTCACAGAGGTGGGAGCCCTACAGCAGGCTGCAGGGACAGATCCATCACCTTACGGTTATCACGGAGAGGTCCACGGTCCTGGGGAAGCAGAAGCATCACCTGTAGCTGCTTCTGGACTCGGTTCGGCTCCTAGAGGGCTAACGGCCATATCAGCAATTGAAATCGGTCATGACAGTAGTGATGCTCCATCATGGGAGGTGAATGGCATTCAGGACATGGGCAGGAACCTGGAGTCATCTCCGCCCCCCCCCAGAATGGTCTGCACAGACTGGGATGAAATCCAGCGGTGAGGTTGTCCTGGAGGGTTAGAACATGGCATTTGTTGCGTGGCTGTCTCACGGCAGCACCCCAAGTCCAGTCTGGCACTTGGCCGAGTGCTAAATGTTAGTTTATAAGGGGATGGAGAAATTAGAAATTCAATAAGGCCCAGGAATTCTGGCAACTTAGAGGCAGCTCTGCAACTGCCGAGAGAGAGCCTTGCAGATCGTTACCAGGTGAAAAAACATCTCGGTAGAATACGTAGGCATATGCAAGTAATCTCCTGAGAATGATGCTGAGACTGTTAGAAAACAAATCATGGGATAAAAGGTGTCTGCAACTTTATTTTTTTAGTTCTGTCTTGTTAATGGGTCCGTTTCCCACGAAGCCCGGTGCTGAAGCCCTAGCACTAACCTAGGTCAGGTTATTTTTCTTGGGGTTGTCCTAGCAGCCGTTAAAATCGAGTGGAGGGTTGTTGGTGCAGGGTAATGATTTCCACATCACTGACTTTAATCCCCTACAACACATCTGAAAACACTTTTCCCATCCTTGAGCTGTAAATTCGATGTCTCGGAACATCTGAGCACGACGTCTGATCCCTCACCCATCACCTTAGAAAAGTGTGAGTGGTTTTTGCTGATGCCTAAACACAAAGCTCTGACTGTTGGCAGCATGAACCTGCTGCTGGGGTGGCTTGGGGTGGCTGTGCTGACCCCCAGGACTCAGGGTGCTGCAGGAGACCCCCCTTTGCACTGGTCCTGCTGGGGACGTGGCCACGAGGCTGAGCTCAGAACATCAACGTTCTGCAGGAGCTGCCCACAGCATCTCAGTCTTGGGCAGCCACCTCTGGATTACCTCATGTTACCTCATATTCTGTTGTTCCCATGGAGAAGAGGGAGTCTCCTTGTCTATACAAATGCTCCTCAGACATTCAGCTTGCCTTTCTCTTGGCTGGTGCTGGTGTTTCTCTATCTCCTTTGCCTTCACAAGTGCCAAGCAACACCTGAATTGTGCTGTATTGGCTGAATTACAGAGTCGTTCAAGTAGGAGCCGTGGCTGAGGTGAACCTGGCTTTGCTCAGGCCATCACTAGAAGCTGGGTAAGGCCATCTTGCTTAGACCAAGAACTTCTGGTCGCTCAAAAGAACTGATGGTGGAGCCTTGAGTTTAATCATTAAAAGCACTAACTATGAAAGGACTTTCTACATGCAAACCAAAGTCTGGCCGTGTTTTTCATTAAGTGTGAAGACACCTATAATGATTTTTGGAGAACCCAAGTTTAGCTGCTTTCTGGTACAGCTGGTATGGTCTTTGTCAGGGACATGGGGAACTGGGACACTCCAACCAGGATGTGGTGACCAAATGCCATAACTTCACGCAGAGCACATTTACTGCTATCCCTCGTATCTTCAGCAACCAGAGGGACTTTCTGAACCTCGATTCTTATTTACTGGTGAATTGAAATCTTCAGGGATCCCTTCAGCTGTGTTTGGTGTGTGAGCTCCAGAGGGGAGAGAGTGGCAATGTCATAACTGCTCCTTCTCGGCACACAGCGGGCTGATCCCCGGCTGGGGGAAAACACGGAAATTATAGTGGTGATCCCTGCCAATGTAATTAGGCATTTTCATTGTTCTGGGCCTCCAGATGAAATTCTCAATGTGGAAGCAATATTCACAGCACTGGATCGTGGCAAAAAGTGAGTCAGGGTTGCCAGGAATGCTGCTGTTCCTGGGAAGGCTGGCTTCCTTTATCCCACCGAAATAGGTTGGGAAAACCAGCTGGAGGGCAAATGTCCCAGCCTAAAACTGGAATTAGTATGGTAAAGATAATTAATTGGAACAAGGCATCTATCTATGAGAGAGAACAAGTTCTTCCCTGTTGATAAAGCTGGTGGTGCTGCTGAGTAGTGGTTTGGAACAACAGAAGCTCAGACGCCCGAGGGATGGGTCCAAAGTGCATTAAAGCCTGTGGGAGCCTTTCCTTTGATGAGTTTGGGTCAGACCTGGCACTGGAAGGGTGGTTTGTGTGCTGGCTGGTTTAGATGCGAAATGCCAAGGGTAAAAATTCACCTCAAGGATTCCTGGCTTAAAACCCTGCTCCTTATTTTTCGAACTTGGACTCTGCAGATCATTAAACCAGGGCTGAATGTGGTGTGTGGCAGGGGCCAGAGTCCAGTGAAGGATGCGTGGGTGCAGTGAGGGATCTGTGCTTATCAGAACAAGACTTCCCATCATCGTTAAGTGGTGCTTGTGCAGGCTGTGAGGGTGAACAGGGCAGTATGAGTTTGAAATTTTTATCTTGTGCTTCGTGCAGTTTTCATCTCTCAACTCAACCTCTGAGCATCCAGAAAAGCTCATGTGTGTGTGCCTGCTGGAGCAGGCTGGGCCCCTGCAGCTCCCACGTGTCCCCAGCATCCTAGGGAATGCACATTATACATACACAGGTATATGTATGACTAATACATAATCACAATGCATTTCAGGATTCAGGGACAGAATAAAGGGGCAAAGCTGGGAGCATGCAGAACAAGTGCCACCACGAGCCTGTTTGATGATTTCTTGAGCTGATAAGTTTGTACCCTAAACTCCACACAAAGCTGGAGCTGGTAGTCCAAGGATGGGTTTAAGCTTCATGGTTTTAACATCATGGAACTGACGTCTTCTCTATTTACCACTGTATTATTTTTGAGAATAATTTTAGCCAAACACATGGAGATATATATAATATATTTATTTAGAGGAGTTTTCTGGTTTTCTTTTTTTAAGAACTCTGGTTCTTTTTGTTTGGAGTTTTTCTGTTTTTTTTGGGGGGTTGGGTTTTTTTTGTTTGTTTGTTTCTTTTTTAAAGCAATGTAAGTTGAGTTTTGTAATTTCCCATTGCAGAGCTGAAGGGAAGACCTGGTCACCACCCATCCTGGAGGACGGCAAGGCTCAAGCGTACCGGATCAACATAGAGCCAGAACCACAGGTAGGGCAGGCTGGGGATCCTGCTCACTTTCCTGGGGAGAACAGATCTATATCTGGAATCTGGAAAGCCCTGTGCTCTGCAGGCCATCCTTCCAGGGGTTGAGGTGTTCCTGTGTGTAGTTTTAGAGCATCGGGTTGGTTGGACTTTTCCACGCAGGTTGTGCTGTCCTGGGGGTGGTAAAGCCCAAGCTCCTGTGATGGGGCTTTTGGAGTGTCCTGATAAGGGTCACATGGCCCTCTCCCAGAAGGAATTCAAGGCTTGTAAGGCTGGAAGAGAGTGGGATGATGCCATGAGTGGGATGACACCATGAGCAGTGGTGTTGGTCTCCTTTCCCTTTGGGGAGTGGGGAGGTGACCCTGGCAGCAGAGGTGTCGCCGAATGGCAGGGATAGGGGTGAGATTCTCCAAGCCTGTGACTATTGGCCATTGCAGCCCTGTGACAGATGAGTGGAATTTGCAAATATTTTGTGTTTTTTCACCCTGGGGCAGTGGTCATGGTGGCTGCAGAATGGCAGCACTGGCAAACCTGCCCTGGTATCGCCCATGAGCATCTCGTGGATCTGCTCTCCTCTCCTGTGCTGGCTGACAGAGCACTTGGGCTTCACGTTCTGGCCGTCTTTGCTTCATTCATCAATTACAGAAATCTTTTTTGACAGATATTTTTCCTTAATAGACTTTGATATGCCCAAACCCCTATGAATAATGTTAAATAAGGACCAAATGTGCAGCAGTTCTGCTGCCAGATACAACATCTCTGAGGTTTAATGCAGATTGGATTTGAATCTGACTATTAATATATGTTACATATGGATCTCTTTAAAAATTAGGCAGTTACATAGAGTATAATGAGGGGATAGGAATGGATTTTCCTGAATCCAAACCTGTCTAGGTCTGTGGAGTCCTGGGTGGGTGAAGCAGAGGTGTCTGTGGTGAGCCTGTGAGCATGAATGAGCAGGTAAAGACACCATATTTCTGCTTGTGTGCTCTTTTCCAATGGTCATATCCCCATGTCTTCCTGCTTAATGGCTTTTCGGGTTTCCCAGCACAGGGTGAAGGAGGTACCACTGGAGCAGTATTGCTGTGGGCTCACCCGAGATGTGCCAGTTGACTTTTCTCCCTCCCCAGACCGACTGTGCCCCCAGGTGGCTCATGCTGGATGTCTGGGACACTCCCCAACAGCCAGCCTAACCCCTGCCTTGGTGCAGGTGTCCTCTGACTCACATCCTGCTAAGGGTGGCCATCAGCACCCAGGAGTGCAGCCCCTGGCAGTGTGCATCCCATCCCACGGGAGCAGATGTCCTGGTTGTGGCTGGAGTCCCCCATGGAGCGATGCCGTGACCCAGGGCTGTCCCAGGCTGGGTCCCAGCACCTGGAGCAAAGGCACGTGCTCGAGTGTGAGAAAGAAGAGACTCAGAAAGTAAAAGCTTGGCTCAAAGTGTGCAACCTTTAGGTGCACTTCCTCGCATCTGGAAAAGAGCAATCTGCTTTGCAACGGAGGGAGAGAAATTCTACTGGAATTCTGCCCTCCAATTGCAAAAATAAGTTTGGGGTTGTCCTGGGAAGGGTTTTGAGTTTTACCCCAAGTGGCCTTTCCAGTAATGTGGAGCACATGTCTTTCCTTCCTCCAGGTTTTACTCTATCAACTTGTCCATTGTCCCAGGCAAAGATGTCTTGAAAGTCTTGTGACTTGTGACTGCAGTAATTCTTGCTAGAGGCCCCGAAACGTGGGAGCATAAGCAGAATTCCTGAATCCGTGTGATTCCTAGGAAAGGCTTTAAAAAGGCCTTAAATATTCTCCTATTTATTTTTCGGTCTCGGTAGATTATTGTTACTTTTTGAATTATGGATGATGACTCCTTATTTGATGAATTGGCCCTGAGAATTGCTCGAAGTTGTTAGCGGGTTGGTGTTGTGCTGGAAATTTCCATCTACATCTTTGCAAAAGCCAATGTCATAGGCCACACTTAATTCCGTGAACTGGAGGTTAAAGCCTCCTCACCGGAGAGGTGGAATTTCCTTTCCCAAGGTGGCTGACCTTCCTTCCTCCCCGGGTCAGGAGGGGCCACGGCTGCTCCTGGGAAAGCTCTGGCTGGGACCCCTGGCCCTGCCGTCCGGCCGCCCTCCGCGGGCATCGGCCGGTGCTCCCGGGGCAGGAGGGGGGGGGAAACGTCTGTCTGCCTCCGACTTCTGGGAAAACAAAGGATGAGATAATGCCCTGGCACGAGACCGGGTTCCTGCCGCATGGGAACTCTCGGCGTGTTGTTTGAGGACTGATTTAAGAGCAGAAACATGCTGAATCCTGACGGGCGCTGTCGTCACCCTCGGAGCGTGGATGCTCCGGCAGCGTTTCACACCCCGGTGTCAGGGGTTTGTACAGCACCAAGATCCCCTGAGCTGATTTACTGGGTGCAGAGGTTACACACAAGTTGGTGTGTGCTTGTTTGTTTTTTTCCTGTGCTATAATACTGAATCCTTTGAAAGCAAAGGAGTTTTCTCAGTACTGCTGTATCATGTCGAACTGTTGCAGCTGTAACCTTCAATGTGACATCCTCTATGTGTCTCTTAAATAATTCAGAGTCTTTATTAAGTGAGCTTCAATAATCCTGGTATGTGAAAGGGGAAAAAACAATCTTAGGATTAAAGGGAAAAAATGGGAGTGGAAACTTCAAAATGATATTTTCTTCTGTCCAGGTAACTGGGATCAATTGTTCCCATCAAAGGTGAACAGGAGCTGTACTGAAATAGTAATGTGGGTTGGTTTAGGACAAAATGGGAAGTGCTGTTGGATAAAGAGCTAGCACAGATATACACAGTGTTATTTTACCTGATAACATCAGTTTCAGTGATGACTCTGTTAACACGGGTGAGGAAACTGCCTGCTTGTGTACTCAGAAATACCCAGTGTTTGTTTGGCAGCACACAGCCAGTTCAGTGTTTGTTCTCCTCCATCAGGAAAAATAACTTATGGCATCTCATTTTGCGTTGTTTCTCACTTGAGGTGGATGAATTGCTCTTTGCAGTCACTTGTGTGACCTGCTGGGGTAAGAGCATGTGGTCTCCGAGGGGGGGTGGGTTGCAGGAAGGGGAATGCTGAAGCTTAACGCGTTACCAGCGGTGCTTATTTCTGCCCATCAGCTGCTGGCAGTGGTTATGGAAAGGCAATCAGAGAGTGTGATATGATAGCACCTGAAAATGTAATAATTCCCTCAACTGGGAGCAGAGGAGAGAAACTAAGCTGTAAAGGATGAAATTAGGTTATTACCTGTTGGTGTCAAGCTCACTAGGCTTGTTCTTTAAGCCAAACACCAGATGGTGAGAAAAGTGATTTAATGGCAGCAATAAACGGTGGCTCAGTCAGGTGGCACCGAAATGGGAACAGCAGCATCCTCCTTAAAAGGAGGGGGAGCAGGCAGGAGACCAGGGTCCTTAATTGTTGTGATGGTTCTTGGTGTTTTTTCCTCTTTAGCAGACATTTTCTGTCAGGGACAGGTTGATCCCACACGCAGCAGCCTGTGCATGGTGGGGACAACATATTGTAAAAACACCTTGAGGTTTCACCAGTGTTTATTTTCTGTTACTGGTCACTAGGTTTTCTGTATGGATGAAAGTCAAATGTTGCCTGCAGGATGCATAGACATTCTTTTATTCTTAGGCTCTTTGCCTGCTCAATTTTTTTCTAAATCCCTGCCATGCACGTTAGTTCTGCTCACGTGTGAAGCTGTGGCTGGCTGGTTGTAGGACTGTGATGGCTGGAGGTGCTCATCCCCAGCCCAAGCCGTAGCAGAGTTTATTGGGTTGTTGCAATGCAGTGGTTCCTCCCATCTCCAGCTGTGTTCACCTGGGCTGTGCAGAAGGGCTTTGTCTGCAGAGCTTTGCCCAAGGTGTTCTGCAGATGGTGTGCCCCGTGCCCCCCAGCTCTGCAGAGCCTACAGTCCCCAGCCATGGTGCTTTCTTACACAAGTGTTAATAAACCCGGTTGGTTTGTACAAAGCCCTCCTCTGTCTGCTTGTTAAACACCCCCCTGCACTGCTGATATTAAAAACATGCCCTCTGCTCTGGAGCAGGCGAGATAAATGAAAACACATTTTAATCATTCCTGCCGGTCTCGGGTGAGGTTTTTCCACTGCTGTGGGTTTTTGTGGGGAGCCAGGTAGCTTAAGGGATCGAGTCGTGGTGTTGCAGCTCAAGTCCCTCTTGAGATCTTGAAGTCACACGATGGCTATGGCTTCTCCTGGAGTGGGGTGAAGCTGTTTGCTGGGGGACAGTGGCCATCAGCCCCTCGCTGGTGGCCATCAGCATGGCCACGGCCAAGGTGGAAAAGTGTTTGCTGCTTAAGAAGGGTCTGTGTAACTTAATTCTCCCTAGCTGGGGAGGTTGTCCCTGAGTTCAATGTGTGCTGTACAATATATAGTGCAGAACATGTGGTCTCTCAATACAGAGCTGGAATATTTACTCTGAAACCAGTTTATTTTAATAATATCTCGTTTTACATCACAGAGCTGCTTCTCGTGAGATCAGACCCTTCAGAGAGGGTCGGTGTCTTCCTCCTGGAGGCTGAGAATTCCCAACCCTTGTTTACAAATGGTTCAGAAGCTTCTCCATCCATGCAAATACTTTTTGGATGACTCCTGTCACGGTTGCTATAACCCTGTCAAGAGCAAGAGATGGTTTAAAGCTGGTAGGAAATGTTTTGCTTGTCCCTCTCCGGTGCTGGCACTCCTGATGTGGCACTGGCTCTCAGCGTGGTGACCCACAGCCTGGCACTGGCACCAGTGACTCTGCAGGGCCTGGGACGAGGGCAGTGGGGGCTTTTGGTCATGTCCTAGCTCCTGGAGTCACGTGTTTATGGAATTACTCCTGAGAAGCAAAGCCAGGCTGCGGGATGTAAAGGTGAGTGTGTTTTGCCTGCGGAACTGGGGGGTTGTGGTTGGAAATCCACACTGATGGGAGGTGGTGAGGCTGAGCCCAGCCTGCTCCCTGCCCTAACAGCCATGAAGGAGAAAGCAATGGAGACTTTCATGGAGCACTGTTGCTCCGGGGGGCTTCAGCAGAGATCACACTGTAATACAGAAATACATGCTTTGAAATGAGCCCCACTGCTGGGTCTGGGAGCACAGAGCCACACAAACCTTAGCAGTGCATCTCTGCCTGCCTGGACCTGACCCACGGGGGTTTTTCAGCATGTCCAAGACCCAGCAGGAGGCTGTGGGACTGGTTTGGAGCCCTGTCCCCAGCTCCCCCCCACTGTGCCTTCCCAGGGGCCAGAGCCAACGGGAACGGGGGTGTCTGGGGCTCGGCCAGGCTCCAGCTTGGGTTGTGTTCCACGGGAACACTGTCTGCTGCCTTGGAACTAAAAGAGCATCTGATCTTAGGGGTTTGGTCTCTTACTTAGAGAGATCTGAAAAACTAATTTGGTGTTTAGCTGACGGCTGTGAGAGGAGTGTAGTAAGAGGACATGATGGATAGAGTTTTCCTTCAGACCATGGTATATGCTGAGAGGAGAGCTTGGCCGAATGTTTGAAATCTGTCTCATGAAATAACGCACCCGCTCTGTCCATCCAGCTCCAGCAAACTGCTGCCAGCCCTTTCCCTTATCTGCTGATCTTCTGAGCCGAGCTAAATAGTGGGATCGTACTCATTAGAGCTTTTTAAAGTTAAATTGAAGTCTCCTTATGCAGTAAAACCGGCATCTCACTGGGACATCCGAGCTGTGCTCGCAGGGAGATTCATGTTGGTGAAAGTGGATATAGTTTTTAAAATTCATCCTTTTCCCCCAGCTTTGGGGGCAGCCTGTGACATAAGGGATTGCCATGGGATTTCCTTTGGGGGGAGCTGGGGAACTGATCCTGCTCCTGCAGCCACCAGCTGCAGTGTGAATCTGTTCTTTGGGTTCAGATGCAAACCCTGTGTCCCGTGCAGGTCCTCTGTGGGGCCATGGTTTCATTTCCATTTCTGGGACTCTTGAACCAGTTTAACAGAGACAAAGCACTGTCTTTGCTGTTGGGAAGCTGGAGGGAGGAGTGGACAGGGTCACTCTGTTGCGGTTGTCTTCTGTGCAGAGGTTGAATCATAGAATCATTCTGGTTGGAAGGGACCTCCAGGGTCATCAAGTCCAACCTTTATCCCATCATATTCCTGACCATCAGACCATCAGACCATGGCCTCAAGTGCCTCATCAACCCGTTTTTTGAACACGCCCAGGGACGGTGACTCTACCACCTCCCTGGGCAGCCCATTCCAGTGCCCAACCACCCTCCCAGTAAAGAACTTCTTCCTAATCTCCAACCTAAACTTCCCCTGATGGAACTTGAGGCCATTTCCTCTCGTCCTGTCATTAGCAATTTGAAAGAAGAGACCAACACCAGCCTCACTACAACCTCCCTTTAGGGAGCTGTAGAGGGCAATAAGGTCTCCTCTCAGTCTCCTCTTCTCCAGGCTAAGAGTTTCAGTCTTGAGGGTGTTGGGGTACACCAGGATGTGTCTGGGTGTGGGGATATGCTGGGATATGTCTGGGTCTCAGGACAGGCTAGAATACATCTTCAGGCTTAATTGCTCCTGAAATTGCTCCGTGTATGGACCACTGCCCTGGTGTCCCTGGGCTGCAGGAGCTCCCAGCGCTGCCAGTCAGGAGGTTGGTTCTGCTCCATGATTGATGGTCCTACAAGGCAAGCAGGAGAAAACAGACTGCGAGTTTCTGTCTCATAGGCTAAAAGCTGCTTCTCAGTGAAACTTCACAGGCCAGCTCTTAGGAAGGGTTTACAAAGCCTCTTAATTTAAGAGAGGCCATAAAAAGCAGGAAGAAAAAAGCCAGCAGAGAAAAGCAAATGAGGTCCTAAGGAGGGGGGGGGAATTTTTTCTGATCTTGAATTTGAGAACTGGAAAGAAACCCATCTGGTTCTAGGTTTCCAAGGACAAACACATGAGTGTGTTGCACAACACGAAGCCTTGCAGAGGACTCTCAGCCTTTGAGATGAGAAAAAGGAGGCTGAGCTCTGCCCCGGGAGCAGCTTTTTGTGCACAGGAAAGTTATGGAGTAGAGAAACTGAGAGCAACAGGGAAGGCAAAGGGCAGTGTGCTCTCAGGGGTAAATGCTTTCTGTGTGTCCCACAAAGCCATTGGCTGCCCTCAACATGAAGCACGGCTCTTTAAAGCCTGCAAAGCACTTGGTGGAAAAAGCTGTGAGACATCCATTGCTTCACCTTCATGGTTTGGTAGGTGTTGGGTAGCAGCAGCGCTCTGATGTCCATCAGGAGGAGCCTATTGATCCCTATGGATGCTGCTGGGTCACCCATGGCTTTATAACACAGCTGAGCAGATGCTGGGGTGAGCTGCCACCACCACGAGCATCCTCCTCCCGTGGGGACAGGGAGCTGGTGGCCATGGGGACACCATCTCCATCACTGGTCTGTCGTGTCATTTGGAAAGTGCCCAAGCAGTAAATTCTAGCTTAATAGCAACATTTGCTCCTGATGTATGAATTGCAGAGTTGAACAGGAACTGATTGCCAAGGCTTCACGAGCTACCTTTGGTTAAAGTGAGTCCATGGAGGTTGTGGTCTCTGGGCCCTTGGATGGAGAAGGCTTTCTGTGCCCTGCAGACAGAAGCTCTGTAGTGGCTATTGCTTTTTCCCCAAAAAACGTTTATGGTCCCTCTTTTCTTCTCTATGTCACGGCTGAAAGCCTTTTCTTTATTTCCCTTGAAATAATAATGTAAATCTGGGAATTGGAATCCCACAGCCTGGCTATGCTTTTAATTTATTTTTTTTAAGAATATAAATTGGGGAACTGTTAAAATTATATTATTCCTGGCAGCAGAATTCCTTTTTTAATAGATAGTTTGAAGTTGTTCCCTATGCAGCAGCTTTCCCCACGTGCATGTGCATGCACAGCGTGGAGGGCGCGGAGAGGAGAGGGCTCGGGGCAGCTGCTGGGATGTTTGAGCTGGTGGAAGTGCCAGGACTTTGCCCGAATCTGCAGTTTTTCGGCTGGTGGCAGAAGAAAACCTCAGAGGCACCGTCTCGCAGTTTGTCACTAAGCCTGGGTTTTATCAATGGGAGTTTTGCCTTAGGATTGGACTTTCAAGATCTTTTTCTAGCAGGATCTGGTTTTTATTTCTCATAGCTGCTCATTTTTACAAGGCTTGGGAGCGCCAGTGTTTTCTGCCGTGCCCCAGTGATCACCATTTGTTTCCAATTAGTATTTATTGGATTATTTTAGTCAAAAGCAAGCTTTGTATCAGAGCCCTGCAATATGCACTTTGTTATTTGTTCGCAGCACGGTGTTTTCCTTTTCTGCTTGGTTTTGCATCAAGGTTCAGTCTACTGAGAGGCTGGCGTGAGGCAGGATTGCTGGGGGTCAGAATAAACCGGATTAAGGAGAATAAACCAGATTAAGTGGATTATCACCTCTTATACAAGCACCTATTCCTTCCATGGGTATGGGCACGTTCCTGACTGGCACAGCTGGAACCAGCAGCACCCAGTGAGTGTTCATAGGCTGTGTCTGGCTTTCAGCTGCTTTTCCCAATAGCTGGAAGGAGCCCATCCCTAGGGGAAGGGGCTGCTGGTTGCTCCCTGGGCAGGTAAAGCCTGGCTCAGGCGGCGTGTGGCCAGATTAGCTGTAGGTACTGTTGGATTTAGGGGTGTGCATGAGGCTGACTAACAAAGCCTTGGAAAAACACATAGGTAATGTTTTATGTAGGTGAAATAATATGGAAAACTTGCGTTTTAATGGCATCCGAGTTCCTGACTTGAGGTCATACGGCACAAAGGTTTCCATAGTTTGCCTTGGGGATTAAAAACCAATGAAAACATGGAGACCAAGCTAAACCCTTGACCAATGCGTTCCTCGCATTGGCCATCAGTTAATGGTCAGTTAGTTACTGGTCATTTCGGGAGCTTTTCTCTTCAAATAAGATCTTTGTGGATGAGGGTTGTCACAATTCAGTGAAAATCCCGGGGCTGGCCCCTTGGCTGCAGGTCCCACCCCACCTGCACGGGCAGCTGCAGAGCTTGGGCTTTATCATCCCTTGCTGATGTAAATCAGGAGAGCAGTAAGTGCTCTGGGGGTGATGTAACACGGAATGATAAGCAGACTCCAGCCTTTCTTCTGCGGAAATAACAAATACACTTTTACAGGAGAATAAAGGCAGGATACTTGGCCAGTGGAGGAGCAGGCACGTTCGTTTGGTTGGAGCCCAAGGAGAGCTGTGTGGATTCAGCCAGATTTAACTGCAGGTCGAGCCTGAGTTCACCTCCTCCTGCTTCACAGCTCTGTCTTCCACAGCACATATAAAATATTATTGCTGCAAACTGCACGTCCCAATGCAGCCTCTCCATGTGCATGTACTGAGAGCTGTAAATCTCACAGGGTTTTTTCTGCTTTTTCTTCTCTTCCAGGATAATGGACCTGCCCCGAGCCGGAGGGCGATGCCCCCCATGGACAAGCAGCAGATGGTGAACGTGCAGCACCATGCCCCGACCCGGCTGTACGGGGGCAGTGGCTCCGAGTCGGTGCTGCCGGGCCAGCTGAGTGGGCTCCACATCGCCCCTGCCCACAGGTGGGACCACAGCCTGGCCCCCCTTCCTGCAAACTCAGCCTTGGGGGGCGTGTGGACTGAGGCTGGGCTGCTCCTGGAGCTCCTGAGATGCTGGGTCAGCTCCTGCTCCGTTAGCTGAGTGTAGGTGGGAGAAAAAAAAAACACAAAGAAAAGGGCTCCAAAGAAACATCCAAAGAAAGGATGCCCAACAATGAACAAAATGGCCATGTGTACATAGGCAGCAACCACAGCACTGAATTGAAGCTTGTCATGATGAACCAACGTCCAACCCTTGATCTCAGATGAGGGAAGGTCCAACCCTTGATCTCAGATGGGTGAAGGTGCTGGCTTTCCACATCCATGTAAGATCCTTCTCCTGCCGATGGGGGCAGGTAGATCAGCAGCACCAGATCCAGTCCCCAGGCTCGGACTGATGCCAGGGAGTGGCACAGACATCAGTACCCTTCTTTTTCAAAGTATATATTCAAGGCAGGATGGGAGGGGTTTGCCCTCCTCGGGGTCAGGATGGCACCACCACAGAGCCCAGAGCAAACACTTGGCCTGGGAGCTGAAGGAACATAACCCCAGTGAGCTCGGGCTGCTTAGAAATGTTCAATCTGCTCGGTGAAGCTGTCCAGGCAGGCTGGGAAATAAATAATGCTCATAGGAAAGAAAAGAAAAGGCTTATGTGTAACCAGTTTGGGTGGATAACTGGGACTTTGAGACAGGCCAGGTTGTGGGCTGCGATGCTTTCCCATGGCTTGTATTGCTGCTGATTTATGCTCCTCCAGGCTGGCAAAATATCCTGCGAGGGAGTCACGTCTGTAGCAAGCACAGAGCAAAGGGTTTCCTTCTTCCAGCTCAGGAAATCCGTGCCTGCATGGATCCCTGAGCCAGGTTATTCCCTGTGCTGCTCCAGGAACGCTGGTGAGGTTGAGAAGAAGAGAACTGCACACAAAAAATAAGGAGGACAAAATCTGGTGTTATTTGATCAAGAGCTGGGAGATTGGCTTGGGATGGGAGGAGAATTGGGTCAGTGTGCGTTCTCCTTGGATCTGTGCTTGATCAGTCTGGACTGGCCAAAACCTGCCCTTTTTTATAGAAAATGTGTGAATTGGTGTATGAGAGGGCAGATGGGCACATGGGGAGGGTTTGGGCTGGCCGGGCGTCGTGAGGATGGGTCCTCAGCACCCCTGTCCCTCCTCTCCAGGGCTTGGGGCCATGGGAGAAGCTGGTGGGTCACTCCCAGAAAGCAGAGCTTGGGCTTTTCTTTGGAAGTGAATTTTGTTTATTTTCTTCTTTGTCTGAAAGTGAAATTAATTTGTTTTTAAGTGGACATGAATACAATGCTGGTGGAGAAAATGAGTCAGATGGTGGCTGAAGTGTGTTGAACTGGGGTTAATCTGCTGGGGTTCAGGGCTCTTGCCTGGTTTTTATTGGGTTTGTGATGGACCTGGGTGACCTTCTCCTTAAACAGGGAGGGGAGCCCCTTTCCCTGGAGCTGTGCTGAGCAGCCCGAGGGGGCTTCTCATTTCAGCTGTGTCTGGGTGGATCTTTTATTGCAGTCACCTCCAGAAATGCTGACTTCAGAAGCAGCATTTGTGGGTGGTGAGAGGATTTGCTGTCCTGCCTCTCCCCATCCGGGTGCCCCACGAGGGGTGGGTGGATCTCCTGACCCGACATAATTAATGAAACCCATTGTTTTACCCATGTTTTTCAATAAATTCCGTGTGTGGCAGAGCAATTTACAGTGCTTGTAAGCAGCTGCCCTCTTTCCCCGAGGCACCTGGTAACTGGGACAGCCCAGGCTGTGTTGCTCAATCACAGCCCAACAGGGAAGGAGTTGGAGTTCCCAGGTGGAACGGCTGCTCCTGGGACAGGCGTTACCTGCAGGCAGGGGAGCCCATGGGAACACAGAGGTGTTTAATTGCATCTGTGGGAATGTGGAGGCTTCAGTACCTCCCTGCTGAGCTGACAATTGCTGTTTGTGTCTGACTTAAGCCTTTCTTGCTTTCCTTTAAAACAGCCTTGACCCCTTGAAGTCTCTCCCACGGAACAGAAATGGGATTGATGTGGAGTCAGATGTCTACAAGATGCTGCAGGATTATGAAAAGCCCATTTCGGAGCCCAAGCAGTCTGGGTCCTTCCGGTACTTGCAGGGCATGCTGGAGGCTGGGGAGAATGGTAAGGAGGGTTGGCACCCAGAGCCTGTCCCAGCGAGTCCCCAGCACCTCCCTGTGACCTGAACCATCATTGACTCCCTCTGTGCCCTATTCCATGGCCACACTTAACCTCCTTTCCTTCCCTTGCTGAGGTCCAGAAGCTTGAAAAGCCTCTAAAGGACCCATCTGTGGGTGCTGTTGGGGTGGGTTTGCAACCCCCTCTGCTCCCTGTTGTTTTACTGCACATCACTGTGGTGCTGAGGCTCAACTCAAGATGGCCCAAGCACCCCGAGAGGGGGAACACCCAGGTGGCAGCCTTCAAATCAGGGTTTCAGACGCCCTGGCCAGCATCTGGGGGCTTAACAGATTTCACAGCTGACTTGAGCAGCGTGTGAAAGTCGGATTTGCAAACAGCTTCTGTGTGGCAGCTGTTTCCCTGACATCACTTGTGAAACGTGGTGGCTTGAAGGGGTTGTGCAAGATCACTGGTGGGGAACTGTGGGGTTGTCTGAGCAAATGGCATTTGCATAAGGACGTGGGATGGTCCTCAGCAAGGCAGGGATAGAGATCAGGAGCTCTTGGCTCACTTCTCGAGTCTGTCAGGGTTCCTGCCTGTGTCGTTAACACGGGCAAAAGCCAACTCCAAGCATTAAAGAATAAGATCCCCAAACTGTACATTTCAGCTTCTTCTTATTTGCCTTTCAACCTTAAGTCCATTGGGGCTTTTATGTTCAAACTTTCAGGCTTCACTTTACAATCATTAGGGCAAGACTTCTCTTTCTGCTTCATTCCAAGAGACTCGTGCTCGGATCATGTGAATCCAGGAACTTAGGTTTTATGGGAAAATACCAGCTCCTGGAAATCTCATCATGAAGCTGCAAGAGGTGGGGAGTTAGGCTGACTCATTCCAGCTCCAGGGGGTATGAAATGATGGAGAACCCCCTTCTCTGACCAGGAGGATGTTTCTTGCTTCACAGGAGGCATAATCACAGGCAGCTTCTGAGCATCAGGAGGTCCCACAGCTCCCCAGTGGTGCTGAGGCTTGTCTGCAAAGCACGTGCTGGGATCAGCCCTGGGAGTGTGGCTGTAAATGTGGCTGCTCCTCCTAGGCTGGCAGGAGAACCCATGGGAATGACAAGTTCCAGATGTACCTTCAAGTCCTTCACCCAGAGCAAGCAGGAGCAGCTGCACCCCCAGGTCCTGTTGGGAAGAAGCAAATAGGAAGTAACTGTGTTAATCCTCATTAATCACCCTGCTGCCTTCCTCCCTTCCCCAGGCCAGGGAAAGGGAACAAAACGGGAGCTTTGCTGGTCTGCTCCTGCCTCCCCTCACACCCCACAGCCTGGGCTGGCAGAGACCCAGCACTGCCCTTTGGGGGGAAGGGAGAAAGGAGAGGGGGTGAGCTGGGGGCAGGGGAGGACAAAGGGGTGCCACACAGTCCCCAGGCCCTGGGACTGTCCTAGCCAGCCCTGGGACTGTCCCAACCAGCCCTGGATGCCTGCTCACCCCAGAGCATCCCGGTGCCAGCCCATCCCTGATGCAGCACCGTGTCTTTGGAACCTGGGGCTGAGGGGCTGCTGATGGTGGGTACCAGCCCGTGAGGTGGCAGGCTGGCCAGGCTTGGCCACTGGGCAGTGGGCAGAGGGGACGTGTGACCAGCTGCAGGCACAGTCTCACTCGTGCCTTGGTCCTTACAACACTGCCAGTGTTTGTTTCATAGGGGATGAGCAATGAGGTGAGAAGCATCTCTCCTGGCATCAAGCTCTGATGTTTCAGCACGGCTGAAATCCCCAGGAGTGTTCCTGCTAGGTTGTTTTACAGCTTCCACCCCTGCTCCTTTTTCCTTAAGCCTAAAATAACACATTTTGGGCTGAGCTTGCTGTGTGTTGTCCTTTTAAAGTCAAGATCTCCTCTCCTGAGGAGCTGGGTGCCCCAGACAGTGTCTCTATGTGGAAGATGTTTCTACAGAAAGCCATATTTTCTTCAGCATTACCAGCCCCATCCCACACCATTAAGGAGCGATGCTTCATGCTGAGGGTCTTGGGAAGGCTGGGGGAATTGCAGCAGTCATAGAATCACAGAATCATTTGGGTTGGAAAAGACCTTTTAAGATCATCCAGTCCAACTGCTAACCCAGCACTGCCAAGGCCACCACTGACCCATGTCCCTCAGCACCACATCTACACAGCTTTGAGATCCCTCCAGGGATGGGGACCCCACCACTGCCCGAAGCAGCCTGGGCCAGGCCCTGACAGCCCTTTGGGGAAGGAATTGTTCCTCAGATCCAGCCTAAACCTCCCCGGGCAGTCATCTCTGTAGGTGCTCTTGGCACAGGCAGGGTGAGCTCTGCAGCCCCAAGCGGGGATGGTGATGGTTGGGATGGTGGAGTTACAGCATCTCTGCCTCACTGAGGACTGTAAATCACGCTGAGACTGCGGGCTGGTAAATGGAAGCAAATGCTCCATGGTTTGGGAAGATGGGAAGCAGTCCTCTCTGCAGGGCTCATTTTGCTGTAAAATCTCTTTCCCCCCCCTCTTCCAAGCAGCTTCTCCAGGCTCTCGGTCTGAGACACAGTGACAGCTTAACTGCTGAGTGTTGGCAGATGAGTGTGTCTCAGCCGAGCTCCCCGTATCTCATGCTGGGGGAAGCCAACGACTTGAGCAGTTGTTTCAGTTTATTCCCAGCAAGGCAGCGGAAGGACTCGGCAGGAGAACTTGGCTGGAGCCAGCCAAGCCCTTGGAAGACCCCTGGGCTGGAGCAGCCCTGCTCCGGGACGGGCAGTCTCACATGTACCGGGGCTCTCAGCATCTCCAAATGCTATAGTATATCCTGGGAAAGTGGGATTTGGGGGGAAATGAGTCCTTTTGGGTTTACTCGCTTGGCTAGAGCCATTGGCAGTGTTGGTGTCTGGATCAGAGCCACGGCTGAGATGGGGTCTGAGGTGCTTCCCATCCCTGGCCGAGCCCAGGACAGTGGATGCTCTGGAGGCACACAGGGCAGGGAAGCAGGGTCTCTCCATGGAAGAAAGCTCTGCCAAGCAACACCCTTCAGGGTCTCTCCATGGAAGAGAGCTCTGCCAAGCAACACCCTTCAAAACACACCATGTGAACCTGCAAGGGACCAGCAAGCGACCACCGGTGATGGTGCACTGCTTCTATGTCCTAACAAACCACTCTAGGAGATGCAGAGACATTCCTGGAGCCGTGGTGGGCACTGCAGAGCAAGATCCAAGGGGAAGTCCAGGCATCTGGGTCAGAAAGTGCCTGGGCCCCTGCTGAGACCTCCTGAGCACACATTTCAGATCAGCCGTACCTTGGTGGAAGCTCAGGGAAGGTAGGAATCCTGAAGGCTGACAAATGGCTCCTTCATCCAAGAGCTCCTCTGCTTCTTTTCCAAAGTGTCTCACTACTGGCTTTTCACTTGCTTACAGGCAAGGTGCAGGTTCTGCTGTGGCAGGCAGGGGCTCATCTGACTCCTTAAGGAAAAAATAAAAAGGGGAGGGGAAGAAAAGCCCCAGGAGGATGAGTTTTTAATTCGAATCTCTTTAAAATTCTTGGCAGGTGAAAAACTCGACAAACTGAGCAACCCCCGGAACGTGAAGTCCCCGGTGTCGAAGCTCGGCGGGGCCGTGTCCGGGCTGCAGCTGCTCCCCGAGTGCACCCGCTGTGGGAACGGCATCGTGTGAGTGGCACTGCTGGGCAGAGCCTCCTGTTCCGTGGGGACAGGAACTGGGGACACGGCTGGGGTGGGTCCTGCCAGGCACGCGGGTGTTGGAATCTGTAGCAGAATACTTTGGATCTCTCTCTGTTTCTCACTCACTGTATGTAAACCTGGAATTAGGGATACGGGTTGGATTGCCCCTTTTAAGGGAATCTCATGGCAAAGTGGGGATGATTCATGGGGTGGTTTCTGCCCTGTTTATCCCAGTAACTGCCTGGGGACTATGAATAGCACCAGTGGCACTGGTGCTCTTTCCCTGCCCTATGGAGGGACAAACACTTCGAGGTTCAAGTAGAAGAGGTCTGCAGATTATTCTTGTTTGTTTGTTGAAGATTATTCTCCAGTGGATGGATGTTGGCTCTGATTTTGGAGAACATGGGGGATTTTCTGCTCCATCATACTGTAATTCCCACCCTGTTGTAATTTATGTCCTGCTCCAGCCAGATTTGCTGGATGAGTCTGCTCTGCCAATGCCTGTGAGCAGGTTCTTGCTGGAGCTGTGAGCAGAGAGTCTCAGCTCCGAGAGCCGTGGTCCAGCCCTGCCAGCAGTGCTTGGAGGACTCTGGCTCCCTATGCTCAGCTTGGCATCAAGCTGTGCCGCAGGGGAGTGTGGATAATTGGGAATGGAATATCTCTTCCTATGGTGGAGCTGCACCTGGAGCAGCTTTGGGTGGGCTGAGATGTTGGGATGGGAACCCAGGATAACATCCATGCGTGCCCCTGCACGCTGCTTTCCTTATTCTGTTTTCCTGGAGGCACCAGCAGAAGCTGCTCCGTGGTGGTGGTTTCCCCATCTCACCCGAGCTCCCCCTGTCTCTCCGCAGGGGCACGATCGTCAAAGCTCGGGACAAGCTCTACCACCCCGAGTGCTTCATGTGCGACGACTGCGGGCTCAACCTGAAGCAGAGGGGGTATTTCTTCATCGAGGAGCAGCTGTACTGCGAGACACACGCCAAGGAGAGGGTTAAGCCCCCCGAGGGATATGACGTGGTGGCTGTTTATCCCAACGCCAAAGTGGAACTTGTCTAAGCCAGGGCTGAGCTCCGGAGAGGTCGGGCGGCCGCGCGCCCACCCACGTCCTCCCCGCCAGCTGTGCTGGGGCTGGAATCAACCCCCATCACCAACACCCAAGTTAAAATGCCTTTTCCTAGATAAAACCATTTACACTTGGGATCTCCGGGGGATGGTGTTGAAAGCATACGAGCAGGTTTTTCCCTTCTTTTTGACACTCTGCTTTCTGGGTTGCTGTGCTGGGTTGTTAGCCTGTGCCATAACCTTATCCAAGATCTGTGTAAATATTAATTCTCTGCTTTATTTCATATAAAACCAATATTCCCTTTTTTTTTTAACCCCTCTCTTCTTCTGAAAAAGCGAGGAAGATGTTTTTAAAGCTCAAAGAAAATAAGGCACTTTAAGGAAAGAAGCGGATTCCTATATCCTGACCTGACCCTCCTGCCCTCTGCCTGCCCCCCCGGTGACAAACCCAGCCCCTGGGGAGTCAGGGATGTGGTACTGGCAGGTCAGGGTCCCCAGCTCAGCCCCTTCCCAGCAGATGTGCCAAGGAAGGGCTGTCTCAAAACAGTGTTTGCTGTGCAATTCCCTGGAGCAGGGCATTGCAGTGTGAGGCTGACACGGACCCATCCGAGTTCCCCAAGAAATCCCCACGCTGAGCCTGCCACGAGGCTTTTTTTCCTCCCTTTTTCACCCCCAATTCGGTTGTTCTGCCATCTGACCACCCAAGCAGCACCTCTAAAGGACACTGAAATGGCCCAGAGCCCGCCCCGGCTGTCCCCACCTTCTGCCCCATGGCTGACCTTGCTGTGGCCACTCTGACTCTTCCCCAGCTCTAGCTGTATTTTTGCAGTCCTTTATTTCTAGATCCCCGACAGCTGCTGCCTGGGTCTGCCTCGCAGCAGGGAGCTGCTGATAAAATCCCTCTGGGTGCTTGGGAAGTACCTGGGGCGGTGCTGAGCAGGGTTTGGATTCACACCCGTATCCCAAGGCTGAGGTCTCCACCGAGTCCTTCATCCACTTGACTTGATGGGGAAGTTTTAGAGGATGTTGGGATGTTGCGTTGTTAGAGAAATGTTTGGTTTGGTCACCCAGCTACTGGGGTGGTAGGAGCTGTGTTCGGTACCACGAGGTTACTTCTGCTTTGCCACAGCCTCCTTTCTCCTCCTCGCTTGAGAGAGGGAGGACGTGGGGGAGGAAAAGAAATGTCTGTGCTCACTTCCCCTCTGTGGAAAAGGAAAATAAGAGATGGGGCGATGGCCAAAGCACTCCATCCCCTTCTGGCTCTCCAGGACAGGGGTCTGAGAAATCTGGAACTGGTGAAGGGTCGGGAGCCTTACCCAGGCAATTTCCTCCTACAGGTGCTGCACCCCAGAGGGAGTAAGGGGTTTTTAATTATTCAAGTACAAGAAACACATGGAAATTTTTATCACAGCACTGAGCCTCGTTTTTCTTGTACTTGCATAGCCTGGCTCAGCAGGTTGGGCCATCTGGAGGGGAATACTTGGGACAACTGTAAACCATGAGGAGACCGTAATTTAAATCCAAGCTCCCACAAATCAATTTTTCCATGCAGTTGCCTCCTGATACCTTTTCTTAGGAGCAATCAGCACATTTGATTCCCCCAAGGAGCCTAAAGCTGGAGCAGCCTTGCACCCCCCCGTGCTGGGGCACGTTGATTCCTGGCTTCGCTCACGCTGCGGGGTTTGAAGAGCTGCCTGGAGCTGCCCGTGTCACTGGGCACACGGTTTGACTCTGTACAACGTGGGGAGGGTGCCCTTTGTATGAAATACAAAATTAAATGCTATTGTTGGTTTGGTGTCTCACATCACTGAGCTTGGCCTTGGCTGGGTCTCCCGTGGCAGTGCCTGTTTGTGCGGGGTCCCTCGGCATCCAGGTAAGGAGGATGCTGGATGGACTTTAAAAATCATCTCGAAGATGGAGAGCTGCATTTCTCACAGCTCTGTTTGAGGTTGGGTCTGTGTTTTGAGGGGTGGTGGTTGGTTTTTTTAACTCCTGAGACTTTCCTGAGACCCTGCATCCCAGTGGGTGCGGAGGTGGGAAGGGCCATTGTGTCTCTGCCTGTTGTGCCCATGAGTGTCCAGCTCCTCTCTGCTGGGGTGACCCAGCTCATCCAGAGCTTCTCTGCATCAGCCCCTGTGTGAGGCCAATGCACTGGGTTTATCAGCACTGTTTAACCAGCTCTCGTGCTGCTCTGAGGGTACCTCCTCCCTCCTGGTGGCCCAGGCTCTCACTGGGCCAGGAGCTGCAGCTCTGCAGGACTGAGGATGTCACCTGTCCCATCGCCATGGGAGGAACCCAGGCTGGAAGCACCCTTCTCCCCAAGGATGGTGCAGACCATGGTACTGCCATAAGCAAACTGGGCTCCTGAAGATCCCCTCTCACTGCTCAGGCTCCTTCCCCATGGTCCGTCCAGCACAGGGACTCTGGAGCTGCAGCACTGGCAGGGTGGGGGCAAAGCCAGCCCCAAAAGCCCCATCCCCTCATTGCTGACCCTCAAACCACAGAAACCTGCTGGCTGGGCTCAGCAGCTGTGTCACAGAGGGGTGTTTGCTCACGTGGCTGCATCTCCATGGGTTTGGTTTTAATAATTGATTGGTATTTGATTGACTGGTATGTGGGAAAGTGGGAAGTGATGTGAATTAAGGGCCTCCAGCAGATATTCAGTCTAAAAGGTTTGATTTGGAAAGCATTCATAGATGCAAGTTGTTGCTTGTATGTGCCTAAAATAATTTCAAAAGACAAAGCCTCTGAGGATCTGCGTGTGGCATGGAGGATGTCCATACAGTCTGGGTCTGTGGAACCCCATCTCTAATTAGTGCACATATTCAAATAATTAACATGCTTGTGACTCTCCAATTAGTGACTTTTCCATTCCCCCTTGGATGCATATGATGTGTTTGTATGTTATATTCACCAAGCCCTCTGCTCTGGGCACAGCTGCCAGGAGGCTCCAGCTCCCCGGGGGTGAGGCTGGGGGGGACACAGGGTGCATGGACAGCCTGGGGTCCCCTGAGCCCCCCTGCTGTCCCCAGGGCAGCCCCAGTCTTGCAGCAACCAACCCTGGGAGCCTCCTCTGGGCTTCTTGCTGCTTTGGAAAACAAGACAGATGAGATCAAAGGTGATGAAGGGCCCCGTTTATTAACGAAATGAGGTGGGACCAGGGCCAGACTGATTCAAGTTCTAATTGTTTAACTTTTTCCATGTATCATCATTAAAGTTTCCTACTTAGTCGGGCATTATTTCCATCACCACACCCCCGTTCTTCTGCTGCTTTTGTTTGGAGTTGTTTAACTTTGCTTTTTATTGGACGGCTGCCCCAGGGACCTTAAAAACATCTTAGCTGGTCCATTTGTATTAGGATAAAAGTCCTTATGGCATAGAGGGGTAGAAGGAAAGAGGCTTTTTGGAAAACATTCCCTCTCCTCCCTTTCTCATGCATGAAATGGGCCATTTTAACTCCATCAGGGGGAAAAATCTTCCCCACGCATACAATGAAACACACAAAACTGCTCCTGACTGCAAGGGAACTTCTCTGTGAGTTATTTTGCCTCTGTTTCTCCCACAGAGCTCCCCTCGGAGCAGCTTCTCACACCAGGACGTTGAAATATTTTGAGTTTTTATGCAGTCCTAAAGCAGTTTCTTCATGCAGGGAGAGCTGGAGGGGTCTGAGCTGCAGCACTGCTGCTGGAGGCAGTTCCCATGTTGGGCAAATAGAGCTCCAGCCGTGTGATTAATGAAACAACTGCTTTGATTTTGAAGAAACATCTTAGTTCTTCACTCCCAAACCGGGGGGTGCCAGGCAGCGTGTCCCAGGGTGTTTCCAAACCTCTTGTGGGGGGCACAGGGGGTGCAAAGGAGTGCCTGGAGTGCTCGATGTACAGAGGAATGTATGGGATGCATAGGGTGGATAGTGGTAGATGGGGGTGCCTGGGGTGCAGGGGGCTCTGTAGGGGATGCATGGGAGTGCTGGGGTGCATCGGGGCACAGGGGGTGCCTGGGGAGCAGGGGCACGGAGCAGGCTGAGCTCCATCCAGCCCAGCCCCGCCGGGCCTTGCGCCTCTCTCCTGCACCATCTAGTGATGGAAACGCGAACATCCAGCGGGTCCGGGCGGGATGGGGGAGGAACCAGCACTGTGAGGACGATGCCCGGCGCTGTGGGGTGGTTCCCGGTGGGAACAGCCGAGGGCAGCGCTTCCGAGAAACCTCTGGCAAAGGCAGCTCCGGGAGAGGCGTCTGAGCCTGCGGCGATGGGTTTGAGCCTGTCCCCTGGGCTCTTGCGTGCCATCAGGCATCCCAGCCCTTCCCCAGCAGATCCCTTGCCTTCCCTTGCTCTGATGCAGTCCCAACCCACATCACTGTGCCCTGGCCCAAAGGCTGAGGGGGCAGGGGAGCAGGACAGGGTGGTGTTGCCCCACAACATGGGTGCTGCTCATCCGGGCAGAACACCTTCATGCATCTGCTCCAGCTGTGGTGGACACGTGTGCTGGTGCCCTGCCAGCTTGCAGGGGCACGGTGGTGTGTCCTACCTGACCCAAGTGATGCTACACCAGGTAAAAGTACTGATGTCCTTGGTGAGTGGTGGGTGGCTTTGGGAAAGCTGCCTCCACCTAGGCAGAGGCATTTTGGGGATTTATCCCAATCCTCACACGTGTGCCACAGGCACCCTGACTCCAGCTCTTTTGCAGGATTCCTGCAACAAATACGGCTGCCTGAAAAACAGCCACGCTGAGTGCTTGTCTGCCCAGCCTGCTTAGGAGGGGAAAAGTTCCCCCACCACTGCCAGGAACTGGGAAGAGATGGCCACGACTGCCTCTAAAAGCTCTGAGTCCCGTAAATTAATATGGTTTTACGGGAGCCTTGCTCCAGGCAATCCTCAGCACTGCCGAGGGAGCAGCAAGGCTGAAACACATCAAGAGCCTTCACAGGAGTTGCCAAAGATCATTTTTTTTCCCAGATGCAATCAGTCCAGTGGGACGTGGCCCTGATGGAGACAACCACTGGCTCCAGGGCTTTGGGCAGGACAGGCCAGGTGATACCTGTGCTCCAGCACCCGGGCACCGAGGCCCTTGGAGAACACTCTGCAGCCTCAGCAAACACTGCCACAATGGGCTTTGCTCTGCCCCACTGATAAGCGAGCTTCCACATGATCCAGGTGCAATGCAAACAACAGGGAATTACAAAACTCTAAATTATCACGTGTTTTCTTAATTCCCAGCTCTCAAGATGGCTACTGGGAGGGTGACACAGTAGTCCCACCAAGGCAGATGATCCCTTGAGTAACCCTTGGCAGTAATCACCCTAACCTGGAGCAGACCAGGAGCTCTGGTGGTGGCTGTGCTGGGTGGAAGTGACACATGGGATGAGAGTGATGGGATGAGCAGGAGCCAGGCTGCCCCACAGCTGCTGGGCAAGCTTGCAGCACCACATCCCGTCAGTGCTGCTCCTCCAGCCAACCCCTGCCTGACTTGTCTGGGCTACGTTCAAAAAATCTGTTTGCACAAGAGCAAAATATTTGCACAAGAGGTGATTTCTCAGCGACCCAAAGATTCACTCCTGCTCCCCCCGTGACAGAGTGCTCCTCCTTTGCTCTGCCAGCTCCTCAGCATCTGATTTCACTTTACAGGAATCTCTCTGACCTCGCTTCCCTCAAGCTGCTCTTCACCTAACAACAGCGTATTTCAGAAGGCTGCAGCAAATGCACTGGCTGCTTTCAGAGGGGTCACTTGGGAGAAGAACTAGGGCCAGTCCTTCCTCTAAATTAAATCTGCACCACGACTCCCTGAGCCATTCACTGGCCACTGATTCTGCGTGGTTTTCATCTCCATGCCTGGCTTGAAGCATACCTGATGTTGGATCCTAAGAAGGGTTTGCAGTCTGGGGAGCATCGAGTGGTGCTGCAACAGGGCTGGCCAGAACGTGAGGTATTTCTATACCTGCTAATTTATGTAGATTCACAGTGTGAGAGGAAAGCCCATGGTGTTTTCATGTTGAACACATGAAATTTATAATACATGAAGGATTCATCTGCAAACCAGATAAACCTGATCACATCATACATGTCCAACACCACTTTTGATATGCTAAATTTGCAATCTAACCACAGCTATTTATGAGCACTGCAAATTACTCCTCTGTAAACAATTACTGTTGAATGAATAATTATTAAGATTGCATTAACATTAATGCTTAGGACAATACACTCCCAATTCCTTATTTCCTCATGGAAGCAGGCATGCGTTGCCTGTCTTTACTTTGGTTATTGCACAGCCCCAGGGCAGGGCAGGGCAGGCTGACGGCTGCTGCTTGCTGCTGCCTGCGAGCCTCTGATCTGCCCGAATCGGCCCCCACCCCGGCTCTCCCTCCCCTTTTATCACTGGGGGACAGCTTTGGCTGTGGGGTGACCCAGACCTGGCATTCAGATGCCACCTCCAGCCTCTCTTCAGGCAGGAGGTATCCAAACCTTCCGCATTTACTGCATGACATCCCTTAGGATGCATAGCAGCGATCTCTGCAGCGATCTCTGCCTGCCCGGATAAACGCTGCCATCTGCTTCACTTCCCCAGGTGCTGCTGCAGCCACCGTTCCCCAGGCTCTGCCTCCCCCTTCCACACCACCTCTGCCCATCCCTGCCGGGGCGATGCTTCCCCACCCGCATCTCTGCAGGTCCCAGTGCGGAGCGGTGCCCTGCTGTACACCCAGGGACCTCTGTCAGCCCAGCAAGCCCAGCGCTGCTGGGAGCTTTAACGGTGTTCCCGAGTGCCCCTGGAGTTATTTCAGAGGATGACAGCATCGCTCACATTTCCGAGATGGCTTTACCAGCTCTCTGCGCATTCGACCAGGGCCAGGCCGAGTCCTGTGTGGAGCGATAACAGTGACCAGATAGGAAACCCGAATATAAAAGCTCCTCTCCCGAGGCCAGAGCTGCTCCAGGCTCCTGCAGAGCAGGCACTGGGCTGCTGCACAAACACTGCCGGGCACAGCCCCGCGCTGCAGGCAGGGACGGATTTCAGGGGCCGTGAGCACCTTCGGGTGCTGGAGCTGTGGCTGATGCTCATTTCTCCCCGTGCCGGGGCGCGGGAGGGGCTCGCCCCGCGGCTGCCCCCAGCTCTGCCCGCCGGGGAGCGCCGGGGGGGACAAGGCAACCTCCCCTCCCCCCCCCCCGCCCGTGGCTGCTCGATAACGGTTCCGTTTCCCATCTCTTCACCGTTATCGCGACTCTCGGCTCTGCCCGGCGCTGTGCGGTGCCATCCGTCCATCTTGGAGCAGCGTTACCGGGGGAAGCCCGGTGCGGGCTGCGGAAGGGGCTGGCCCCGGGCTGCGGGGGGCGGGCTCGGGGCGGCGGGGCCGGTCCTCGCTCCCGGGCAATCCCACCGGGCGCTGGCTTCTCGCCGGCAGCACCTGATGCCGGTACCGATGCCGAGCAGCGACTGGAAATAAATCCGTGCGACCCGCTCCGTGCATCCCGCGTTAAACCCGCTCCAGGC
>VZRW01006048.1:59077-83392 GCA_013398125.1 Aegotheles bennettii | reverse complement strand
TGCATCAGCTGGGCCCCAGGCTGTGGCCAAGCTGTCAGCTCTGATTTTGAGGCTGTACAATGGCATGGTTTGTGCAGGGTGTTCCGGGCACGCCGCCGGTGACAGCTCATGTAAGCGCTTGTTTGGGTTTTCTGGCCGTGCCGTGGCAGAGATGCACTCTGTCTGTCTGTCTGTCTGCCCGTGCTGTTGGGGAGCATGGAGCTGTAACGGAGAAGGAAAACACCATTCCCTCAGAGCTGCGGGGTTGCTGCTGCTCTTTGGTGTGGTGTCAGAGGAGTAAGGGAGTGACGGGCTCACCCTCGGGCCAGCAGCATTTGCATTGGCAGCTGGTGGACACCGCAGCCGCTGAGCTGAGCAGCGTGTCCTGGGTAGCCAGGGGACACCCCAATGGCTCACACCCCAGTGGGTCCCTGTCGGGGTGCACAGTGTGGCAGGGAGTGGGTGTCTGGCCCTGGTCTCCAGTCCCCGTGACTCAGCAGCAACAGCCACCACCAAAAAATGTTGCAATTGGGTGCGGCCAGGGAAGGTCCTGACCTGGAGGCGCGTGGCTGTGGGTCTGTGACACAGGGACATGGTCAGTGCCCCGGGGACGCGGGGGCACGGTCCAGGGCTGTGCTGGGCTGTGCAGATGTGGGCTCAGCTGCTCTGAAGCATGTGAGGATGGGGGTGGACAGGGCAAGGCTGCAGGCGAGGGGAGGGCAGGACATGGGCAGGGAATGCCAGCCACCTCTTGCTTGCCCAGAGCAGAGCTGGTGGCACGCATGACACCCATGTGTCTGTGTCTCTTGTCATTTGTGCTGGCAGTCGCCAGGGGTCCCTCACAACACCAAATCAAGTGCTTGGGAAGCTCGTCCGGCTCCTGGCTGCAGGCAAACCATGTGCTGCATGCAGATGTGCCCAGCTGTGACCCGTGGGCTGGCACAGCTGGGTGGTGGGTGCCTGGTAGCCACTGCCCCCACAGGCATTGCCACAGCACTCACTGACGGAGATTGTCCTGGGGCAGCCGTCACCTTGTAATCTGGTTTGGAGTTAGCAGTTGCACTGAGGGAGGCAGTAAATGAAGCAAAAGGAGGAGAAAGGCTGTTTCTTCCTAATGAGCAGTGAACAACCTGTGCTGGCAGGTGCCAGTCAAGAGCCTTCCATGCCAGGCTCAGCTGGGACGCAGCAGAGGGGTTTGCCGTGGGGCCTGGGGCACACCAGAGAGGCAACAGCACATTCAGAGATGGAAACCAAGTGCCAGGATCCCATCTGTAAACCAGATGGAAAAGAAGGATACTTGTTTTGTTTTAAAATTGTCATGGACATTTGGAAAAAAAACCCCAAATCTATAATTTGGTTTTAAAACAAGGAAAACAGGCGGTGATGAAACCCTGAAAAGAAGCAGTTCAGTTAAACTGGAGATGATTCTTTTTGTGCCCCACAGAAAATCTCTGTATTAGGAAGGACAAGCCAGGACGTGCCATCAGGAAAGCTCAGTGAAAAAACCTCTTCAGTTGAAGAACTCAATTGAGGAGCTAAAACTTGATAGTACAGGATTAAGCTCCGGAGGTTTTATTTGATTAGTGTAGTTGCATCAAACCCTGTTATTATTCTGCCCGAGAGGAGCAGGCTGGGAGGTGCCAGCTCAGCACCAGTCTGCAGGGATGTGCTAAACCCTGGGAACAAAAGGATCCCAGACTGGGTCATCTGCTTGGTCTGAAGATGGAGATGATGGTGGCAAAGTGAACGTGTCCACAGCACAGGTGTTTTTGTTAGGTCGGGGGTTTTTTGTCTGGAACTTAACCTACTTCTGCTTTAATTCCAGATAACGATGCTCAGATCTGACATTAATTAGAGGTTCAAGCACAAGCATCAGTTTTGCTCTTTGGAGCGGGGCGTTAGCATCCAGTTAATCCCCTTGAGCTTTTGGGGCTGGCAGAGGTGAGAAGCTGGATATGAATTGCTGTGGTTTCAAGGCATCTGAAGGATTTTTTTTGTTCCCTTATGGCTTTTTCCAGCAGCAGTGGGCAGCCCTGCCCAGCTCTGGTAGCCTGCCCTGTGCTGGGGCTTGGAGCAGGGCCGCTGTCATTGCTGGGCTTGGCACCCAGGGTGCTGCTGCAGTTGGGGCAACCCATAAAGATTTTTTAATATCCCTTGAGCTGTTTGTGTTCAGATTTACTCTTAGAAGCAAGGTGAGATTTTCCCCAGCTTACAGCCTCAGTCGTTTACACGAGGCTCTGTTGGTGTTTTGTTGTCTGATGTGAAGGGGCTGGTACTCAGGGTGGTTAATTAGTGATTTCTGATTGAGAATGCAGGTGGCCGGGTCACTTCAGGCAGTCAGAGCACTTTCTCCAGCAGGTTCAGTTTTTCAGAACCCTTGTCCATCCGCAGTGTCCCTGCAGGCAGCACCACCAGAATTGGCTCTTCCAGTAGCTGGGAGCTTGTGGCAAGGGGCTGGAGGGATATGATGGCAATAAAAGGATGTAACAGTGTTCTCAAGGAGCTCTTATTCCTAGTGTTCAGAGCACTTGTTTGGAAGCTGACATGAACTTTGCTCTCCAGTATGCTTAGAATTACTTATTTTCTGGTTAATGAATAATTAGTCCAGTACAGACAATGTGGAAGCTGTAGCTGTAGGTAGCTGAGCTGTGGCTGGGCTGCAGCTCCCGTGCTCGGTGGTGGATGCAGCCTCTGGGGAAGAGGTCAGACAAGTTAAATTTCCCTTTTTTCCCATACTTGCGAGGAGTCAGCATGCAGAGATTGCCTTAAAACGCTATAAATTCAAGCACGAGCAGAGTCTTACCATGCCAACACACCTTGATCCCTGTGCAGCACAGGGTGTGAGCCTCCGTCAGAGCGAGTGCCTGCGGGAGGGGAGGCTGGCGCTGGGAGAGGACGCGGTGTGCCGGCACAGGAAGGCTCGGTAGGACATCACCCAGGCCCTGCGTGCTGTGTGTGGTAGTGGATTTAAAACAGGAAAAGCGGTTTGCTCACTCAGCAGCTTCAGGTGCACGCAGAGTTGGGTGGATTTGATGGTGTTTGTGGGTTTTCTGGTCGCACACAGTGAGTTTGTGCAGAGAGCAGCAGGACAGCTGCACGCTGCAGGTTTTAAAGACTGGACCCTGCACAGTGATTTTTTGCTGTCTGTGCAGTATGGCATGGGAACAGGTAGGGTGAACAGCTGTGTAGGAGGCATTTGGCACCAAGGAAACACAGGAAACAACTCAGTTTCATGGGCAAGTTATTATTTAGCTGGGTTTATTTTACAGCCAAAGTGCCTTTGGCACAGTGGAGACGTTTTAAAAAGTGGACCCTTAACCAGGAGCGACTGAAGTCTGAAGGTCTGGGAGCAGGCACTGAGCTGGCAGCCCTGGAGCAGGGTGCTCAGCACCCAATAGTTAATAATATTCTGGATTGGCTGCAAATTCTGCCACCGTGTTAGTCACCAGCCTTCCTGGGGTGGGCAAAGGGAGATGCACGAGGATGTGGCAAAGCATTTCTGAGGTGTAGGGCTGGGTGAGCCTGGCTGGCACGGAGCTGCCACAGGTCCCATAGCTTCCCAGAGCCCCTCTGTGCCATTTCTCCTCCCCTGCTTGCACTGTGCAAGGAAATTCTTCCTTTTAATGCCATGTTTCCTGATGCTGGATTTTGCTTCGTTTTAAATGCAGGGCTTTCCTTCAGGTTACTGTGCAGAAATGTGAGTTCTCTCTGACAAACAAAACAGACCCCTGTGTCTATTTCTCATGACTCCCATCCTTGAATGTCTGAGAGCCCTGCAGACCCTGGTCCCATCCACCTTGCCCAACCCAGCAAGGTTAACACAGGCATCACCCAGCCCAGCTCAGTCCCTGCTCCCTTCCCAGCGGGGATGAGAAAACATCTCACAGAAGCAGCTGCCATAGGTTTCCTTTTGTTATTAATCAAATGTAAGTATTGGAAGCACGTTTCAGCCCTCAGATCTCCATGTTCCCATGTTGAAGACTCGGTGTGTTTCCCAGGAAGAGGTGTGAGCTGTGTTTTTAAGCTCGATTCATCTCTTTTTATCCTTTTCAAGCTGGGCAGAGGAGAAGCAGTGCCCAGCTCCCCCCCACAGGCAGTGTACCTTCATTCTGCCTGAATACAGGCATCGATTGCTTCACTTGCCTGAATTATACTCCAGAGCTAACTCCATCAAACCACAGCACACCCCTCCTTGCTGTGGGGTTTGCTTTTGCTCGCTGCCCTGCAGCAGCAGCAAAGCCCCGGCCGCCAACCCACTCTTGGGTTTGGCTTTGGCAGGACTCACAGTGCTGTCAGGTGGCACCTGGATCTCTTTGTAATGCAAGAGTTCCTTCTTTTTGCTGCCTGCAGCTGAGCTGAGGAGCCTGAGCAGCCCAGAGGGGAGGTTTCTTCTCCAGCACCCCTGCCCCTGCCCCTCTGTTCCCCAGACTCTGCGTCAGCGCTGGTGCAGCAACATCTCTGATAGCACTGATAATTATTAAAATTATGCTCTGCTTTGATCTGTCATCTAATTAGCTTACCTTTGTGTGGAGTTATCTAATCTGAGCCTGATATGTTTGGAGTCTGCCCCTGAGTGCTCCTGGCAGCGGTGCCTTACCCGGGCATTAGTCACCGGGGCGGGAGCGAGTGTGGCAGAGCCATGCTCAGCTCTAACTCAGGTGGACTCACACTCATTACACTGCTTTGATTTTTTTTTTTTAATCCTCCCCTGGGCTTACGGGTGGCTCTAGGTGGAAGTTTCCATGCTGGCTGCTGTCCTGAGCCTGCAGCCCCAGCCGGGTCCGGTGGTGAGGCTGAGTGATGGGCAGTGAGTCACCCCATGGGCTGCAGGCATGGGAAGGAGTCTGGGACCACATCCGTGTGGGGAAGGAGATTTTATTCTCTGCATCTTCTTGTGTGTGTTTTGTCAAACCCAGAAGTGGTAGAAATGCAGCAGTTTTTGTGCTGGCAGAGGTCAGGTAAACTGGGGACTGTCCCTGGCCAGGGATGGGGCAGCCCGTCCCCCTTCTCTGCTTCTCAGGGGGGGATCCTCAGCCATGGAGAGCCAGGTCCAGGGTGCCAGGGGGCCCGATGGTGTGTGGTGGAGAGCTCGTGATGGGAGCCAGGCCAGGGCAGGCCCCATAGGGGCTGTGCACCCCGACCACCCATCGGGGTCAGCATCACTGTGCTCACCCGCTCCAGGGGTCATGGGGTCCCATCAGGCTGCCACTGGTGCTTTGGGGGGCTCTGGCTTGCTGGTGCTTGCCCAGGGGAGGTGACTGCTTTATGCTTAGAGCAGAGCTTCCCAGCAGCGACCTTTGCTGTGGGAAGGGTGAGCACACCAGTGCTGGGTGGAAGGGTGAGTGTGGGGCAGCTGGGCTGAACTGGCCGCGTGTGGGTGCCTGCAGTGGTGACCCTGCACCTGGCCAAGGCTGAGCACGGGCCCTTCTCTTGCAGTGGAACCTGGTGTGTGATGACGACTGGAAAGCCCCCCTGACCACCTCCCTCTTCTTCGTGGGGGTCCTCATTGGCTCCTTCATCTCAGGGCAGCTCTCGGACAGGTAACGCTGCTGGGCAGAGCGGGTGCCATGGCCACTGCGTTGGTCCTTAACAGGGGTGAGGGGGTTGAATGTCACTGAGTTTGATCTAAATGAGGTGTCTGCCCTGGCTCCTTCAAAAATCCCAACCTCCATCTACCCCAGGCGTAGGATTATTGACTCTTGGGTGCTCTAGGAGATCTAGAGCTGATCTTTGTGAGGAGCCCACGTGGCAGCTTTGCAGATCGATGCGGTGGTTTTCACCTCACAACCACATCTGTTCCTTTATGCAGTCCTCTGAGTGTTGTGAAGGATCTTGTGCTTTGTCAGACGTGAACTCAAAGTCCATTCTTGGAGCTGCAGGGATAGAAACTTGTTCTTTGAATGGAAGCTCTGCATAGAAGGGCTTTTTGCTGGAAATAGAAGAGTTTTTGCTGGAAATAAAGTAAGCAACTCCAAGAGGAACAAGGGAGAACCTGTGGATGGATAGCAATCACCTCATGCCATCTAACTGAGTAGATGCAAAATACCAAGAAAACATTACTGGCACTTGATAATTACCTTGGCAGTGCTGAAGTTCTGGCCTAACAAGTGCCAGATGCAGGATGTGTTCCTCTGGGAGTCTCTGCTTCCCTCTCCATACATCCCTTGGCCTTTTCATCCATATCATTATGGCAGGGTCTCAAACACTGTTCGTGAGGAATTCCTGAGAGTCTCAGCACTCCTCTGGGTGTTTAGCAGAGGGGTTTCAAAACTCGATGGGAGTCTTAATCCTAAAGCCTCCAGCTTTAAATTCCATGTGATCCGAATTTAATCTCCTGACTCCTGCCCTCGGTGCAGAAGTCGGTCGGCGTTGCTGTTTGAGAGGGAGAGAAGATAATCACTAAATCCTGCTGGTGCCACGTGCACTCTGGGAGCATCTGGGACAGTGTGCGTGGACAGCCTGTCCCACAGCCCCACCACCTTCTAGCACCAGCTACTCACTGAATTGCTTTGGAGATGGTTCCTCAGTAACTGGGTATGTTCTGAGGCTGTACCTGAGCCATTTCCCCTGTGCTGCTGCAGAAACCTTCCCGACTCCCTGAAACTTCTGCTCTGAATTGGAAATTTAAATATTTTAATTTTACTATTTAAATATTTTAATTTTAATATTTTAATTTTAGTATTTTTTAAATATTTATTTTTAGTGCTCATTAAAATAATAAACAAAATTGCTTAAGATGATCCAAACTTCAGGTTGTGCTAAGCTCCATTGCTTGAGGTTGGATATTTGTGCTCCCTCATGCTCTTCCACAGCCCTCTCCATACATACCTGCTGTTTCAATAATAATCTTTGTCTTTTGCAAAAGGTTTGGCAGGAAGAACATCCTGTTCTTGACGATGGCCGTGCAGACTGGCTTCAGCTTCCTGCAGATCTTCTCTACCAGCTGGGAGATGTTCACAGTGCTCTTTCTCATAGTGGGCATGGGACAGATCTCTAACTACGTGGTGGCCTTCATACTGGGTATGGATATGTCTGCATTAGATTGAATACTTGCTTAATGTACTGTTGGTTTTTTCCCCCTCTCTGAGCCTGCATCATTTAATTAGACAGCAGTAATTCCTCACTGGTACAATTCCTGATTTCGGCCAGTATGATTTTTTTTGCTCTGGGATACTTCAAGCCTATACTTTCTGTAGGTTTAGAGAAAAAGACGAGAGCAGGAAGCCTCTAAATGAATACCTATTGCCCTCCTCTCTGGAGGAGGAGTTTCAGGGGGTGTTCAGGGTTTGTTATCAGAAGAAGCAGGTCTGAGATAGAGCAGGCATTCGGGTGTCTCCCTGCCTCTGCAGAGGGGCTGGTGCCTGTCTGGGTGCAAAGCCTTGGAGCAATCCAGCATTTCCAGGCACAGTGGAGGAGCTGGGTGGCTGTCAGAGCCCCATGAGCCATAGTCCCTGGTCTCCGTGCCGAGGTTAATGATAAAGTCCCTAATTTTAGAAGCCAAGGTTTGTTTTTGCTTTCTACAGGGTGTGTAGGAAGAAAGAGCTGGAGCCTGCGTGGCTGCAGGCACTGCCTGGGCACCCCATGGGGAAGGGGGCTAGGGGGGACCCCACGGGGAAGGGGACCCTGCAGAGTCTCATGCTAGTCACAGGGCTTTCAGGAAAGGCAACTGCAGGGGTGAATCACTGGGATGACTGATGCAGACCTCGGAGGGGAGCTGGGATTTGCAAGAGCTGTCTTTAAAATATGCACATATACATTTGGGTCAGGTTTTGAACCAATGGTGGCTAAATTACAGTCTGTAGGTCGTAACATGAGCTGGTCTGAATTAAAGCCATATACTAATAGTTAATGCTGTTCTTTCCTGCCCCTGTGAGGCTTTAGCAGGGGGGGAAATAGAGCAGAAGAGCGCGATGTGAAATCAGTGCTGTGGAGGGGACACAGCATCGTGTCCCTGGGCTGCCGTGAGTCACGGCAGCGAGCGGGGAGGGAGGAGAATTAGGTCAGGCTGTCAGCAGGGATGGTCCCTGGCCACTGCCATCCCTTGCCTCTGCTCCCTCCATCCGGGTACTGGCTCCGGTGCCGAGCTGATGGAGCCGGAGCCTCGGCGCTTGCAGGGGGAATGCCCACTGCAGGAGAGCTGGGCTGTGGGGCACTGGCTGGGCTGAAAATCCTTTTGGAAGCACGTGGGATTTATGTAAGGGGTGTGGGGTCAGGTCAGGCAGTTCAGCTCCACAGCTCCTCTGGGAACGGGGAGCACAGCTGGATGTGGATTGGGATGCTCCCTCAGCTGCTGGGGGTCTGGGAGCATCCCACTGGCCAAACATCCCCAGTGCTGAGAGAGGGGATGGGGTCTCCCCAGGCACTGTTAGGTTTGTTTCACTGCTCAGCTGCAGTTTGCTGTGCTGTCTCTGTCACCCTGTCTCCTGCAGAGCTGTGCAGCAGGGATGACTCCCAGGAGCACAGAGCCAGTGCCTCGGGCGCTCGCCGTGCTGGCTGCTCCCTGGCAGCCTTCACCCCCTTCCTAAGGGCAGGATTAATCTCAACTGAGTTAGACATTGGCTTCCTAACCTGAGCAAGTCATCACCCATCCTCAGTAAGGAGGGAGGCACTAATGGGCATGGTCCTTCCCACCCTGTGCCACATGGTCAGCGTGCCACGAGTGCCCCAACCTCTGCCTATGGCAAGGCAAACCCAGGAGCTTCCAGGAATCCACACGTGAAGAGATGCTGGGTAGGAGAATACACCTACAAAAGAAAAGCAACTCCTTAAGGAAGCCCATGCTGATAAGGGATGTGCTGGAGATGCTTCCCTTGTTTCCTCCAGTGGCGGTCAGGGCTGTGCCCTGAGCTCAGGAGGGCAGCAGTGACCCTGCCATGTGCACATTCCCTGTTGGTGCTGGCTCTGCTGCACCCCTGGCACCCTCTGTCCTCAAATGGGGTGAGGGGTTTTTTTAAACGTGGCCACTTGAGCACAGGTTTCTCCTGTCATTCCAGCTTTCACCTTCCAAACCTGTGTTGCCTCCCTGTGCGTAGCTCAGACCCTGTTCCAGCATCCTCAGCTGCCCAGACCCTTCCTGCACACCTTCATGGTGAAATTCTGAAAAGAATGATTTTATTTTTTTCAACCACATCCTGTGAAATTTCTCTGCAACATTTTTGCTTGCCTTCAGGCCTCGTTTGTTTTCTATGCTCAAAATTGTTGTGTTCAAGTTCTGGGACTGTAAAGCACTACGTACATTTATGAAGATGTGTTGGTGTTGTCCCAGAACTGTTGTTTCTTGGCCAGGAGAAGGAGGGAGGAGGAGAGGCAGGAGAGAAGAGAATTGTAGTTGAAAGATGTCATCTCATATTGGCTTTGGATTGCCACAGATTATAAGGTAGCATTTAACAGGTACAAACCAATGTTTCAAGTATCAGCCCTCTCCCAGGAAAGCCCCTCCAAGCAAAAGCCATCAGTAAAGGAGGAGGATGCTCTAATGCTCTGTAGACCCAGGGCTGAGAGCTCAGCAACGGGTGAGGTGGACCTGAGGGTGTCTGTGGATTTTGTTAAGCAGTGGCTAAGTATTTTATTGGAAAAGACATCAGGTGCTCTTGAAGGCTTACAACAGTCTCAATTTTTATTACTAAATACTAGGATGGTACCAGGCTGTGCACGACCCCGTGGTTGTAGGATGCTTTCATCCACTGCTGGTTGGCCGCTGGAGCAGTAGCGTTATTAGGAGATGGCACCCTCCCTGGTGGTGTCCATGACGTGCCAGTCCAACGTTCCAGCCTTCTGTCCCAAAAAATCAATATGAAATTTGCTCCCCACCTCGCTGTAAATCACACCCCTGTCTGTGTCAGGCTGCTCCAGAGGCACTCAGCAATGAACTGCACCTTCCACCCCAGTGGGTTCCGTGGGGTAGCAGGCTGTGTCCCAGCCAAGCGTGTCGGGAAGGCTCCTGACAGTCTGCTGGCCATTCCTGTGCCTGCACTTATCTGCCTTGGACAATGCATTAATCAAAGCAAACAGAAGTCACTCCTTTATCTGAATGTCCCCGACAATCCTGGCAGCTTCTCTGCCCTGGGTGGCTCCGTGCTGGTGACCTCGGCTGGTGCTGTGGGACAGCCCAGCTCTCCTCTGCCATCTGGGTAGGACAGAATCAGATTTGCCAGGCAGGGAAGAGGAGTGGGGAGGAGTGAGGCTCCTTCAGCTCCTCACAGCTTTCATTCACCCAGTAGTTCAGCTGGGGTTAGTGTGGAGTTGTGGAGCTCAGTGTTCTGGAAATGAGGCTGATGGAGATAACGGGAATCCTCTCTGCTCAGTCCTTCCCAGGAGGAGAGGACATTATGAGCTAATTAATGTAGCTGGAATATATGGGACTGTGGTGCAGGGAAGTACTGCAGCACCAAGAGCATTTGGGATTTAAATGTACATTCGAGGCAGTGCCCATCGCTGGGCTGCTCTGACTCCCCGGGTGCACCTTCTTTGGCTGAAACAGAGGACAAAAATGTGCCATAGGCTCCTGCACTCCAAGCTCAGCCTGTCTGCAGGCACAGGGTAGCTGAGCAGCAGGTTGGTCCTGTCCCAGCAGCCTCGTGCCTCTGCACTCATGTCCACCTGTAGGTGGGAGCCGGATTGGGCACTCCGTCACCTAGAACTGGGATTCCTTCATCCCAGTGGCCTTGGAGTAAACCACAGGGTGTTCATTGTGTGCTTCAACGTGGCAGCTGTGATTTTTTATTTTTTTTTTTTGCTCCCAGCTCATTTAAACTCCCAGCAGATGTGAACAAGAAGACTTCATTAAAAGGACACTGCCAGCTGTCCCTCTTTGCCAACCTTTGTGATAGAGGAGAACCCGCACAACTTGGCAGTGCTGGGTTAACAGGTGGACTTGGCCATCTTGAAGGTCTTTTCCAACCAAAATGGTTTGATTCTGTGAACCTCAGGTCTCTGAATCCTCTGCTAGATCTGGGAGCAAATACTGATGGTAATAAAAGAGAAACTGCGCAGATGTTGCTGTTACAACTGTTCAGCACTGAAAACATCTGTATCAGACTCTGCCAGACTGCTGGGGCACAGGAGGAGCCCAAGCAGTGCTGGGCTCACGGGTGCTTCAGTGGCGGCTCCAGGGGAGATGCACAACAAAAACCTGGAGGAATCTCCCCCAGATTAATATCACTGTGATAATGATTGTCCCTTGGACACTTGGCAGTGTCCCTTTAAGTATTGTGCTCTTTCCTAAGATTGTTCAGTGTATTTTCTTGTAAATGCAGTAAAGTATTTAGTCATGATTGAAAAGAAAGAGTTAAAATGCTAATCCAACCTCCCTTGTTTTAAACAGGAACAGAAATTCTTGGCAAATCAGTTCGTATTATATTCTCTACGTTAGGAGTTTGCATATTTTTTGCAATTGGCTACATGTTGCTGCCACTGTTTGCTTACTTCATCAGAGACTGGAGGATGCTGCTGCTGGCACTCACTTTACCAGGGCTGCTCTGCATCCCGCTCTGGTGGTGAGTGCCCCACACATTTCTTCTCTGTTTTTTGGGGTTTGTTTTTTTTTTTTGTATTTGCCACATGAGGAGGCTTTGCTTTAATGTGGGAGTTGGGGGAATTTATCATAGTCTTCAAACCAAACCTTTAAAATGGTTTTCAGCTCCACCTCTGCTATCACCCAATTTTAAAGATGGTCTGATTCTGTTTAGAGGTCAATTTGCTTACTTAACCTGAAATGTTTCAGACTCCTTCAACACAGCGGCGTTTCTCTCTGCACCAAGCAGCTGGGGAGGTTGGTTTGGGATGGAAGCCTCTCAGATATCTGCTATAGAACAGGCACTATAAGGCATATGAAATTTGTCCCCAAGGCATGGCCTCATTGTCCCACTTTGAAAGGTATTTGTGGGAATTGCCATGCTTTTTCAGAGCATACAGCATAAAGCATGCCAGAACTTTCCACGGGCAGCACTTCCAGCCTGGGGCTAACGTGGGGGTCGATGGGGATCAAGGTGCACTGGCAAGGCTCTGCTGAGGCAGGGTGGTGTTAGCTGGCATTTGGGCATCTGGACCCAGTGCTTCCAGGGGGGTTTGACTTGCACATCCCACTGCTCCGTGCCACAGTTGCTCTCTTATTCATTCCTCTTCCAAATTCTCCAGAAGGTTCCCAGCATCGTCTCGGCAGTCTTGTGTTGCTCAGCTTGCCCACGAGGAAGAGCAGTTGGGACAGCTCATCTGAGAGCCACGTTAGTGGTTGAACGATCTGATAGAAATCAACTGACGCTCAAAGCCATTGACGTGGGTCAGTCCTTAGGGAGCTCATCACAAAGGAGTGTCTGACCTGCTTTTTTCCGAGGAGAGGAAAAAATGCTGCTGGCTAAAGGGAGGAAGGTAGCATCTGTTAAGATCAAAGGATTTAGTTAAGGAACAGGGAGACTTTTCTGTCCTGTGTTTGGTGTTAATGCACTCAACACGTGCCTGGAACTGATTAGAAAATGTCATCAGCTCCGCACGGGGACACTGCCACTGTCCTCTGCCTGGGAGAGCCTGCCTTGGAGTTGTGGTGAAATTGTGAGGTTTGTATACAAGATTCCTATGACACAGAGCCTTTAAATACCCCTGGTGCACATTTAAAGCATTTCCACGTTGTGTGCAGTTTCCTAAGGATATCTTTGCTCAACACTGGCTATGCTGCCCCTACCTCCCCTGGCTGGCTGGTGACATCTGGGCTTTTTCTGGTGGACATCAATTATTCCTTACACAGCCACCCAGGACAAGGGCTTGAGCATGCATCTACTTCAGCACGAGAATAAACACATCCCATATATTTGGATTCTCCCACTGATCCCAGTGGGACACATCCATGAGTTACATTGCCCACATGCTTCTGTGCTGACTCTCTTCTGCTGCAAGCGATCCGAGATGAGAGCATAACTCCTAAAAACTTTGCATGTGCTTTTAATAACTCTTTCCTTTTGTGAAAACGTTGAGTCACTCATTTTGCAACTTATTGCAGGATCATTCCTGAATCCCCTCGGTGGCTGATCTCCCAGGGAAGATATAAGGAGGCAGAAGTTATTATCCGAAAGGCTGCAAAAATAAATGGTGTTCAAGCCCCAGCCGTGCTGTTCGACACCACGGAGGTACGTTCCAGACATCCCGGTGCTTTACCTTGCTGGCAGTTTCCCCCTTTGGCCAGTTGACTCGTTGGGAAATGCCAGCAGAGCAGTGGTTTGCAGGCGCAGCTCGTAGAGGCTGGCAGTGACTGTCGGGGTGAGGTAAGTGCTGGGTTAGCGAGCAAGAAGTGAGAAGCCAGAGGGGGGGTTTTATTTGTTTGTTTTTCACCGTAAAATTCTCTTCCTCAGCAGTGGTTGGTTGTGGTTTTCAGAGCAAGGGTGACCTAGATTGCTTCGTCCTTCAGGCACTGAGAAGACCTGAGGAAGCCGTGTTTGTCCCCATTTTGGTGTGATGTGGTATTAGTGATTGCAGTTTAACAGCAGCTCTTGATGGGGGGGCTGTGCAGGGACCCCCGTGCAGCACCCACGTGTGCCAGGGCTGCATGGGGCCCCGAGGGACTCCTCAGGTTGCACAAACCAGCCAGAGCACCCGAGTGCTACAAGGACGCTTTAAAACCACGACGATAGCGAAGGCAGTGAAGAACATTCAGCTCTTTTTCGGGCTTGTTTTTTTCTTGTATTTCATATTTATTGGTTAAGAGGAGAGCCCAGCATGGACCCAGCACCCCAGCGAGCTGGGCAGCAGTGGGGCTGCAGCAGGATGGCTGGTTCTTGGGCTCATCCTCCCCTCTAGTGGCTCTGCCCTCGTGGAGCTCCTGCTGAAGAGCCACAGACGTTTTTCTTGTGCAACGAAGCCATCAACGCTTCCAGCCTTGTGCCAACAGGGACCACATCTGTCTGTCAGCTCCGACCTCGCTGCGGTGTACCAGCACCTGCGTTTTGTGCCTCCTGATAGAGCAGAAGGCCAAGCACCACGTGCTCCTTTGCAGTACCTGCAGGAGAGAGGTGCTGTGTGCTGCACTCCTGTGGGCAGGGAACACCACGCTGAAGCTCTGGCTGAGCTGCTGCAGATCCTTCCCGTGTGTAGATGTTCTAGTGCAAACTGAAGTGCGTGTTCCAGGTTCCAGCTAGGGGAAGCTCATCCTACAGAAACCATGGAAAAGCCTTTTCCTTAGCTCGCAGCAAGAGTTCAGGTGTCTTTCATACTGGACATGGCTTTTTCAGGCACCAGCATGCGAGTTTGCTTTTCATTGCTCCTGCATATTTTTGAGACCAAGCAGCAGCTCAGCTGCCCTTTACTCCGTGGGAAACTTGTGTGCCAAAGCGTCTGTCCACAAAAGCCTGAGGATGATGTTCTGCACTTTAAGCTCTCTGTTGGGAGTTATTTTTCAAATGTTGCTAGAAAGACATTCCTTGGAAACCATCCTCTCTTCGTAGGAAAGGAAATCTCCTGGGTAGCCCCGTAGCGAGGGCCAGGGTGGTTGACTCTTTGGGCTTGGGGGGAAGCGTAGCCACAAGCACTGCCTTTGCCCTGGTGAGGGCTCTCCATGCAGGCAGAAGAACACCCTCATGCCACCGAGAAGATTCCTGCCTCAGGCCTCAAACTGGATCCTCCGTCTCTGCTCCAGGGTGGTGGATACTCCCACGATGCACCTTGGCCACCACACTGAGGCTACCATCCATCCCCCTCCCTGGCAGGATGCTGGCAAGCAGCAAAGCCGGGTGACTTTCTGCATTTATTCCACACCATGAAGGTTGAACAGAAGAGAGTTGAATGGACAGTGCACAGAAAAATGCCTTTGGTGATGAGGTTACTCCTGGAATTATTGTGTTAGATCCTCAAGGAAATGTCCGTGCATCTTTCTTATCAGCTGATGCTCCTTTTTAATTGGCAGCCTTGGTGCAGTGGGCTCAATGCTACCTTTTTTTTAACAAACAAATGGAAACTGCCATGAGTACAGCTGGGTGCAGAGACAAATCTCTACCTCAGGACTGCCCTCCCTGGTGCAGCAGTGGCCCTTGGGCTGGCTAGTTATCCCCTGATGGCGTCCTAACTTCGTAACTGCCCAAACTTGTGGGTGTGCAGAGGTTGTTTTGCTCTTAGGTGTGTGGGAATTTTTTTGGTTTTGTTTTCCTTTTTCCTTCAGATGCAGGATTCGAAGCCTCAGCAGCAGCAGAAGGCTATCCTTCTGGACCTATTTCGAACCCGAAACATTGCAACTATTACTATTATGTCATTACTTTTGTGGTAAGGAAATGTGTATTCCTAAAGTACCCAGGCAATAGAACAGTTTCTGATTTGAGGGCACATGCCACAGATTTAGGTAATAAGTCTCAGCCTTGGAGCCCATCTACTCATGGTCCTTGGCCAGAACGTGGCCCTCAGTGTCCTTGCACCCGCACTGCATTAATACACAAGAGTATGGAGACAGTAGCTTCGACTCAGATGTAAAATAGTTAGGAAACTATATGTAACAACTTGTGTATCCAGTTTTTGGGGGTTTTTTTTTGGTTTTGTTTTTTTTTAAGAAGCTCCCATCTCTGTAATCTCTGTTTGAAGAGAAATGTCCTTCTTGAAGCAACTCAGTAACATAACGAGAACCAGACCCATGGCAGCGTTTTTGTTCTGTTTCTGTGCAGTGCCCATCAGTGAGATCCTGGTCCCTGCCTGGGCAGCCGCGAGGAATGAGGACCCAATAATGCCACATAGGCAAAGCAGGACCCTTTTCTGTCCATATTTCCCCCAGCAGAAAGGAACTGGCTAGCACACTTGGCATGCCGTAGTAAGGCACTCTTGAGATTTGAAACCCGAACATCCAGCTCTCTCGTGAAGATTAAATAAAATGTAACGGAACTGCTGAGGGTGGGAGATCCTGTCACTGGAGTTGGCTACGAGTAGTAACGTAGTTGGCATGGGAAGCTCTCAAGAGTTATTTCATTGTGCCGTTAGTGAGTCCGTGGCAGTGAAAAGCCTTTGTGAACAACTTCCACAAAGCCTTTTACTTGGTATAGTGTATGCAGGAAGGACAGAGAAATCAGAGTTCTCTTCAAGCCGCTGTGGATGTGATCACTGGAAGGGATGGCAGAATTAGAAAGATGGGGTTGCCACTGAGATGATTTTTAAGCCACGATGCCGGTGGCGATGCGTTGCGACATCCTATTTTTGTAACAACATCTGAGGCAGCACTGGAGGCGTTCAGAGCCCCACGTTTCTGGAATCATTTGGGTTTCTTGCTTTTCTCAGGTTTTTCACGTCCGTTGGTTACTTTGGGCTGTCCCTCAGCACTCCGAACTGGCATGGCAATGCCTACATCAACTGCTTCCTCTCGGCTGTTATTGAAGTCCCAGCGTACGTGATTGCCTGGCTTCTCCTCCGCTCCTTCCCTCGGCGCTACTCCTTATCTGGCACCTTCTTTTTAGGGGGAGGTGTTGTCCTCTTCATTCAGCTGGTGCCTGCAGGTACAAGATTCAATGTATATAAAATAATTTATGGTGCTATCTAATAGTTCTGTAAAATTACTGGAAACCACGATCAAACTTAGAACTTGAGGTCAAGTTTATGCTGACCACTTGCAGCCCTGATTTTTTAATTTTTTTTTTTAATATGAGTGTGTATATGCTGGATCATGCACAGGTCTCATTTATTGTGTCAAATTACTGAGCTTTTTATAGTCCAGGGGAACCAGCTTGTAAAACGAGAGCCAAAAGTCTACTGTGATTTATCTGGTTGTGCGTAGAGGTTAAAAGAACCCGCAAGTCTTCCAGATTTCACTGTGTGTAAATCCCCGCAGGTTTTTGTGAGAAAGGGCTGGATTTAAGCTTGTGATTTGTTGCTGTGAAATCCAGAATTTTGTTCCGTTTCAAGAATGCTGTTTTACTGGGACAGAACCAAAACAGGAAAAGTACAAAATAACCTGAGCATCTGCATTGTGCTCAGTGGGAAGTTTGGAGCAGCCAAGTCATCCAGGGATGGGGCTAATACATTGTGTAATTAAAAAAAGCCAAACCCAAACCCACAACCACTAGTTATAAACCAGTGACACGATCTTTGGGATGTAGAAGAAAAGCACAGGATGTTGATTTTTTTTTTTCACCTTGATTTTATTTTTTTTTCCCCTCCAGATTTTAATGTCCTGTCTGTTGGCTTGGTGATGCTTGGGAAATTTGGCATCACGGCTGCGTTTTCCATGCTTTATGTCTACAACGTGGAGCTATACCCAACGTTAGTGCGAAACATGGCAGTCGGAGCTACTTCCACAGCTTCCAGGCTGGGCAGCATCATTGCACCTTACTTCGTTTACCTGGGTGAGACATCTTGCCTTTCTTGCCTTGTGCTGCATAACTGCCCAGAGAAGTTATCAGAGCTTCTACAGCGCAGGCGCAGCTTTAAGTCCCTTCATTTGTTGTCTTTTAAGTCCCTTCTCTCACCTTGGGTCTGAGTTGTCGCGCGCTGTGGAACTGAAGCAGAGCTCCTTGGGTTTCATGGAAGAATTGGGTGCCTTTTTCCTTTATTGAAGCACCAAGACAATGTTGGTGTTTATAAACCGTGCAAGTGGAGTGTTTGGGATGATAACTGGTCACATCTTGGCAATGGGCATTACCCCTGGGACACCAGTTAGTTTCCCATAATAGTGTGACAAGAAGCAGCCTAGCAAGTAAGCACCAGTAGGAAATTCATTGCATTGTTGTCCTTGTGCACATCCCAACGTGTCAGGAGCAGATGAACCAGGTGGGAATCCAAACATCCCCTGAATCTCCTTTCCAAAGCAAAACATGGAAAACATACAGATTAAAGAATCTTTTTCCAGCCATGAGAATAGTTTCTTAAACTTTAGGAGGTTTTAGGAGAAACTCTTCAGCTGCTGGTATTTGCTGCAGCTAAATTAGGACCTCACAGTTCATCCAGCTCATGAACACAGAAGAGATCAAATCACAGACTTTGGCTCCGTGTGAAATACCCAGGGGTCTTCGCTTGAGTCCAAGTTTATTCCAAACATTATAAAGCGTACTGCTCCATCCCAACTGAAAAAACAAAGCTGTCAAGTCCAGTTCGGTGCTTTCTCTACCTTAAATGCTTTAACCCCTCGCTAATCCCTTTCCTCAAAGACTTTTTCATGGCCAGGTCATTGTGAGGTGAAGATCTTGCCTCCTGCCCAAACACTTGTGCGCTACCTTCAGGCTGCTGGCAGGGGCCGCTGCCTTCCAGTCCAAAATAATATTCTGAGTAAACCAAGGTCAGAGCCTCTTGTCTGTCACCAGAGGCCTGATGCTTTCTCCCTTTGCAATAAGAGAGGGATTTAAGGATTCCCCTGTTAATAACCCATGAGTTTGAAACTGGCCTGTTCGGCTGCCGTCAGCCTCTTCCCATCTATTCCACAAGCAGGATGCACAATCCCAGCTGATGAGTGCTTATTTGCTTATGAGTGCCTTTATTCCCTCATACTGAATTATTTATCAGAGGATTTGGTTCCTGACTACAGTGTAGTATTGAAGACTCCAGCAGTGACCCCAGCAGAGCTGTTACCTTGCTCAGTTTTGGATTCACCTTTGGTTATTTATGAAGATGTCAGCTAATTATTCCGAATTAATTCTGCGTTATGGCAATGCCTATAAACTTTACACATGGGTTCATTGATTGTGGATGTGTAAGTACTGCTGTCATGTCCTGTGTCCTGCCAGGGGCCTATGACAGATACCTACCCTACATCCTGATGGGAAGTCTGACTGTGCTGATTGGGATCCTTACCCTGTTTCTCCCGGAGAGCTACGGCAATGCCCTGCCCGAGAACTTCGAGCAGATGCTGAAGGTGAAATGGTAAGGTGGCTTTCACTCATCCCATGCTTCACAAGAATTCAGGACCTCTTTCTACTTAGTCCCTTTTCATAATTTAATGCTGGGCCAGCTAAATTACTTAAAAAAAACCTGATTCTGTCCTGGCTCAAACCAGGACAACAGTCGGTAAACGTGTTTCGTCAGACCCACTGCAAAAGCATTCAAAGTGCCCTTTAGATTATTTTTTTTGATTGTTAATTTGACAGATATTAACATTTCTCCAGACTCTCTGAGCCTGAGAGCTGATGTGCTTGAAAATGGGCACTCGCAGATCAAGCCTGACCTTCACATCACCTTTGAGGCTGTTGCTTCATGTCTCCATCACTTCCCAGCATTTTATACCATTCGCTCTCCTTAACTCTTAATTTAAACTGTTCATTTGGTAAGATGATTGACATTATGAAACACTTTACTCTGTCAATGTAAATTCATTAGGAACAACTCCAAATTAAGCACAGGATTTCAATATTCTAGCCTCTCTAGTTTGGGAGGCTTGAGACACGCCAGGACAGCTTCTCTCCTGGTTTATTTTGTAATTACACTTCCAGAATAAAAGAGTTCTCTGGCCAGGTTCTTTGAGAAGGTCATGCTGCTCTTTATCACAGTTAGGGACTTCTCATATGTCTGATCTATGGCTTTTCAGCTTTGCAGTTGATGAATTGTAGCTAGAAATTCCAGAGTCAAACCAGATTCCCTTTGCAGGCTTCTTATGTAAACAGGCTGAAGTAACTGAATTACAGTCATTGAATTACGGTCAAGTTCTGAGTGTTTGCTGCACTGCTGCTGCCTTTGGGAAGGGCACACTTCACAGAGCACTTGCTTTTTTCTAGTGTTTGTATTAGTAGTGTAACATGGTTATTTTAGCAGTGTTCATCAGGAGAGGGAAATGTCTGGTGTCACCCTGTAAAATGTTCTCAAGTTTCTCAGGTTTTTACTTGCTTTCAGTTTCAGAAATGGGGAACAAACCACTGGCGTTAGGAATTCAAAGGAGAGTCCTAAAACTGTGGTTACACCCTTGTGAAGAAGGATGCAGACTCTGAGGGGCTGAAAGAAGAACAAGATCTTCTCAAAATGCATTTTCTGCCAGAGGAAAACAAACAAAACCCAACAGTCAATGCTACTGCACCGTAGTTACTATCCCCTGTGCTGCTGTACCCAAATACATTCACAACACAGATGCTGTCTACTCCCATAGGACTCTTAGTCTGTAATTCAGTGTCCTGATACCTGGGGTTTGTCAGCAAATACAGTCCGTGTTGAGAAATGGGGGCCTGCCTGTGCTGAGCACAATTGATTTGAGGAGTAAGCTAGAAATGAGCCTTAGGAATAATACAGCAATGACTCCAGTCAGTCAGGGTCTCAATGGAAGCTGCTTAACAAAGAAAAAAAAGATAGCAAACGTAATGCTGGTGGTTTTTCTCACTGTTTTTCTGACTGGATGAAGGGGAGCTGGGTGTCTGCCTTTGAACATCTCAGCACGTGCCCCTAAAGGAAAGACCCTGGCCTCCTTTGAAATGCGTGACCAAAGCCCGATAGACTAAGTGGGATCAGAGTTTAGTTGTAGCCAAGCAGATGTAGAGTTCACTGCAAGGACATGTTTGTTAAACAAGACATCAGAGTCTTTTTGATGTCATTTGCTTTTTCCAGGACCTGGCATCCCCTTTTGATCCACTCGTCCCTGTAAAAGCTGATGCTTTTTCATATAGCCTGAGCTCGCTGGAATCCTTGGGCTTTATGAACATTTCCAGTGTCTTTAGGGATGGGGGGAAGCCTTGAACACAGAAAGGACTACAGCTTGCTGACCTTCTGATGGGCCATGCCTGCTTTCAGAAGCAGCAGAGGCTTTAGCACATCAGTGATTCTCTCCAAGCACACTGTGCACTCTGAGCTTTCAGGTTTTTCATGGTATATTGGCATAAGCAGTGTTTTGTTTTGTTGTTCCAAAGCATTTAATTTTTCCTTTGAATAAATACCACGTCATTTGTACCTTCAGAGAAAGCTCACTGCAGTTTCAAAAGCCTCTGCAAAACCTTTTTACCATTTACAAATTTAAAGGGGATTCGATGTTCCCCAAAAGCTGATGTTCTGTACTGGAGATGTTCACCTGCAGCTGTTAAAAATGCAAAAAGGCCAATTGGAGACCACAGTTTTTTCAGAACAAAAACAAAAAAAAAAAAGCCAGTGTTTTGTTTTTGTTTTTCAAATCCTACAGGTTATGTGTGCATTTTTTAAAAGTTCAGCAAAGCTCGATTGGATAAAAACTCAAATGTAGAGCTTAGAGTTGTGCTACTACTGTTTTATGAACACTACATAGTTTGAAAAAAGTACAGTACCTTTTATTTTTCTATTTATTGGCTGTGCGTGCACTTCTTGGCCACATAAAGTCTATCAGAGCTGGTAGACTGATTTTTATCCTCTATAAATGACAATTAGCCGTGATTCACCTCCTGTAGGGCCAACAAAAGCACAGTGTCTCATCTCTATCATGACAGTTCATGGCAAGTTGTCTTGTGCTGGCACTTGGCACAGGGATGAGGCTCTCACGCTGAGTTCAAACACAAATAGAAAGCTTTGTAACATCTAAATGCAAGGAACTCATGCAATTATTTCAAGCTGCTCTTTGGGATGTGGAAATACTCTTTCCTTTCATGTTAATTTTCCACAGTTTTGCTTTTGCCATAAATGCAATGAGGCAGCCATTATCCTGTGACCCAAACGTTCTCATCCCTTCTCAAGCTGGATTTCCTCTAATAAAAGCAGTATTTAATCTCTCTTTTTTTACTTATTATAAAGTTAATCTATAGAATAGCTGTTTAGACATAACTCAATTTCTCAACAGAACCTTTATCTCAGCATAGGACGGGTTTGAGGACTTGGTTAAATATAGGTGGCCATATTTTTATGAAGATTTTTATATTAAGTTGATATTTTGTGATTGTAGGCTTGGGTATTTCTAAAAGGTGAATATTTTTGTACTATTGAACTTTGTAGTATCTTAAAACCTAGTTTTCCTTTTTTAAATAAGAAAAAGGGTTGTGGTTTTTTTTAAATACCTTGTTTTAATCAGTCTCACTTTTCTTCCTGGTACTATTGATCTTACGCTAGTGTCACATTTTAGTATTTTTAATGGCATATTTTTAAAAAAAATCTTTGACAAGAGTGGAACGCCTTTCTGAAAAGTATGTGATGTTGTTTTAGGGCCTTATGGTGTCTGAGCATAGTGAAAATGAGAAAAGGAGATTGATTCTTCTGCAGACTGTGGGTTTTGTCAGAAATCCCTAGTTGAGCCTGGGAAAGATACTAGCAGGGGACAGAAATTCTCCTTGGAAATGCTTCATCAGCTGAAGCAAACGGGGATGCAGCTGGAGGGCAGGAGTTCCTATTTCTGGCAAGTCGCTATTTTTTTTAATTGTGAAGCTGAAGAAAACAGCTATTGATGAAAAGTAAATGTATCACATGAGCTATTTAAGCCTGAGATGTAAGGTGCTGACCTGAGACGGGAGGGAAGCACCAGCCAGATCTCTCCCACTGCCCGCAGGGGCTGTTGTGCCGTGTCTGTCACCTCTGTCACGTTCACTGGGGTCTCTCTGTGCAGCCTGTGATCCTCAGCTGGCTTATTGGATCTGCTAAAGTATATATGAAACTGTACTAATTGTCACTTGTTAACCTCTGTCTTCATTGTATTAAAAATGTGCACTGGCATCGTACAACCTACTTTGTGTGGACTCTAATTTAAGAATAAAGTCTCCTAAATTTAACACTTTGTGTGAAGAAGATTAAAGAAGCAATTTCAAATTTATTTAGTGTGGATGAAGTATGAAAATAAAACCCTAAACTAAGCTTTTCCACAAATAAGCCCTTCCACACAGGAAGACTGTGTTATGGTAGTACAGTTTTACTGGCTCTCAGGTGGTTCAGTCCTGACTCTGTGATCCTACAACAGCCCAGACACAGACCCTGGCCAGGCTCAAGGATGATTTTGAGGTTTAACTTCTATTTTGTCCATTTCAGCTCCCACCTTGTTACAATGATCGGTTAGTAATCTACATAAAATTATAATATTTGCTGTGTCATCTCCTTAATCACTGCACATGTTCCATGGGGGTCTCTGGTGGTCTTCAGTGGTCGTTTAATGAGGTTTCCCCCAAAAGTTACTTGCCAAGGCTCATCCATCAGTCAGCTTTCCACTAGTTATATCACTTTCTTGGATGCGACATCAGTTTCTCTGGCCAGCATCCATGAGAGTTTGCTAAACACTACACAGTTCCTCACCACCCATGAAGATGGGATCAGCTCCTTTGATCCGCCAGTTAACCATTAACACTGCACAGCCAGCCAGTGGGTTAGTGGTACAAGGTCATCCTGACAAGAATAAGCTTTCTAGCTTTGTTTGTAACAACGTTTATTAATCGTAAAGCACATAGTACATGTTCTCTCAGAAACTTGTCACAGTCAGCAAAATCTTTCTACAGCCAGATGGTCCTGCTGAAGGATGAAAGCTGTCAGGAGGTGCTGCTGCAGACAGAAACACAGTGAGGAACTGTTCAACACCTGGACTTGCAGGAAGCTGCGTTTATCCGATGGTGTGACAAGCAAAATGATTGGTGAAGGCTCTTGGCTCGTGTGTGGTGATGATCCAAGCCAAGGCCTTACTGAAGAACCCTGTGCTGGTTCACCTGTAAGGTGTAGCTGGGCCCTGGGGGTTGCAGGCAGCTGAATTGGTTGATGAGAAGATCAGCATGAGCTGGCAGTGTGTGCTTGCAGCCTGGAAAGCCACCAGGGTCCTAGGCTGCATCCCCAGCAGCACGAGCAGCAGGGCAAGGAGGGGATTCTCCCCCTCTACTCCACTCTTGTGAGACCCCCCCCTGCAGTGCTGGGACCAGTTCTGGGGTCCCCAACACAACAAGGACATGGAGCTGTTGGAGAGAGTCCAGAGGAGGCCACGGAGATGCTGCGAGGGCTGGAGCAGCTCTGCTCTGGGGCCAGGCTGAGAGAGTTGGGGGTGTTCAGCCTGGAGAAGAGAAGGCACCGGGGAGACCTTGGAGCACCTTCCAGTGCCTGAAGGGGCTCCAGGAAAGCTGGAGAGGGCCTGGTGCCAAGGGCAGGGAGTGATGGGACTAGGGGGAACGGGTTCCAAGTGCCAGAGGGGAGATGGAGATGGGATGGGAGGGAGAAATTGTTTGGTGTGAGGGTGGGGAGAGCCTGGCCCAGGGTGCCCAGAGAAGCTGTGGCTGCCCCTCCCTGGCAGTGTTGAAGGCCAGGTTGGATGGGGCTGGGAGCACCCTGGTGTGGTGGGAGGTGTCCCTGCCCATGGCAGGGGGTGGCACTGGGTGGGTTTGAGGTCCCTTCCCACCCAAACCAGTCTGGGATTCGGTGGATAATGACCCAGTCCCTCTCAAGCCCGGCTCCTGAGCCCTTCGGGCGGCAGAGAAGGGGTCTCGGGGCCGTATGAAGGGCTGCTCCGGCACGGCAGCACCGGAGGGCAGGCGGGGAGGCAGCGCTGGGCCCGCG
>VZRW01006048.1:32108-58545 GCA_013398125.1 Aegotheles bennettii | reverse complement strand
TGGGGCTGCGGCCCGGCTCCGACGTGGAGCTGAGCTCGCTGGAGCAGGAGCCGTGCCTGGACGGCTGGGAGTACAGCCGCGATGTCTACCGCTCCACCATCATCACCGAGGTGCGGGGGGAGCAGGGGGGTGGCACGGAGAGCTCTGCAGCTCCTGCCTGGGCATCGGGGGGTTCCATTCATTGGAGATCTGCCTGGAGAGGGACTGGTGCCAAGGGCAGGGAGTGATGGGATGAGGGGGAACGAGTTCCAACTGCCAGAGGGGAGATGGAGATGGGATGGGAGGGAGAAATTGTTTGGTGTGAGAGTGGTGAGAGCCTGGCCCAGGGTGCCCAGAGAAGCTGTGGCTGCCCCTGCCTGGCAGTGTCCAAGGCCAGGTTGGATGGGGCTTGGAGCAACCTGGTGTGGTGGGAGGGGTCCCTGCCCATGGCAGGGGGTGGCACTGGATGGGGTTGAGGTCCCTTCCCACCCAAACCACTCTGGGATTCAGTGATACTCTGTTTGCTTCCACCTGCACAGTTCCCCTCGGAGCACAGCACGTGTCCCACAGCCAGCGTGGCGTGTGGCAGCTCCTCAGTGGGGCTCACGGGGTGTCTGTTCAACCTTGGAGCAAGGGTCAGCTCAGGGACAAGGGGTTCAGCTCACTTGGAAGTTCAGAGATGTCTCATTGAGCTTGGGAAATGGAAAGCATTTGCTTCCCTTCTTGAACAAAACAAACAAAACAAACAGGCAGTTGAAATGAGCCCGGGAGTGTAGACTGAGGTTGGGTGTGAGGAAGAAATTGTTTGGTGTGAGGGTGGTGAGAGCCTGGCCCAGGGTGCCCAGAGAAGCTGTGGCTGCCCCTCCTTGGCAGTGTCCAAGGCCAGGTTGGATGGGGCTTGGAGCACCCTGGTGTGGTGGGAGGTGTCCCTGCCCATGGCAGGGGGTGGCACTGGGTGGGGTTGATGTCCCTTTTGACCCAAACCATTCTGTCATTTGATGAGTTGTGTAAGATACAGAAGTCTGGGAGCCCTGATATGATGCTGTGCCTGAAAAGACCCTGAACTTTGCTGTGTGCCCCCAGTGCCTCTGCATTGGTCTTGCCCACCACTTTGGTTTCCCCACTCACCTGCTGGGACAGCTCAGGGTCTCTCAAATAAGCCCCTTGAGTCAAGTCTCTGGGCAGGGCTGTGCTGATTGTCCCTCTTGTTTCAGGTGGAAGCTGTACAGACCCACAGGTGCTGGTTGACTTGAGATACTAGGAAGCAGATTTTGAGGAACACTTGGATTTCAGAACATATAGTTTTTTTCAGGAGCCTCACAAACTGTGCAGTCCCAGCAGCTGTTTGTGCCTGTGGACAAGTTTTGCAGAGCTGGAACTATATTTGCCTTTAATCCTTGCTTTTCAGGATAGGCCATGCTGGGTGTTTGTTTGTGTGTGAGTACTTAATGACCATGAGCTGATCTGAGCACAGAAATCTTCCTCAGGAGGAGGAGAAGGGCTGGGGTGAGGAAGGGAGCACAGGAGAGGAGCCGTGGCAGCACCAGGAGGCATGGAAGTGGTGACACTGGAGTTGTTGGGAGCTTCCCTTCAACACGGAGGGGCTTGAGTAATTCTGAGCAGTGGCACAGGGCATTGCCTCACCTGCTTCCAAATAACTGCTGTCCTTCTTGAGAGGGAAGCTGCTGTGAGTGTCCAGGCCCTGGTTGTTGCTGCCCTGCGCTGTTGTGGAAGGCTGAAGTGCTCCTGGGGCAGCGTGAATGTCTTGGCATCTTCTCAGGGCAGTCCTGCTCACAGGTGGACGTACAGGTTTTGTTCCCAGTGCCCTACAACAATGGTTGACCTGGCTTAGCTGTGCTTTCTACCAGTGCTTTGTCTCTGGAGCTTCTTCGCTGATCTTTTTTTGCCAGCACAAATGAAAAGCTCTGGAGCTGCCGGAGTGTGATCCGTAAGGAACGGGAGCTGCTGATGCTCTGGCCGCAGTCTGTGCGGCTTGGCGCTTGTTTTCTGTCTGTGGGAGGTAATGTTTGTCTGCCCAGACATCATGCACTGAGGCAGCAGTTTTTTTCCTCTTTAATATTAACACTTCTGAGGGCATTTTGCAAGAGCCATGGCCTTTGACATACTTGCAGGTTTTCGGTGTTAAACTTGTTTAATTTCTTGGCTGTGGGTGCTGCTGCTTTTATGATTCACTAATCTTGTGTTTGGTTGCATATCTCTGAAGTCGTTGAATAATCATGAGGACCTTTGTCCCACATTTCCCTGGCCGACGTTGGGAGGGGGAAGGGGGGACTGGGTTTTTTTTATAAGAAAGCTTTTTTGCTGAATCTCTCAGGACTCTAGAGAAAAGTCCTTGTTTGTGGTTCTGCTTTTCAGGGGAGACTTAAAACATTCCGTTCTCTCGCATCTGAAGGGAGACTTCCTTTTCTCACACAGAGCAACAACAGAAGGTTGTTATTAGCCAGTCTGCAGTGTTTATCCAGCTCCCACATAACAAAATCCCTTTCTGTCTTTTACTTTTCGAAACGCTGCAGCTCGGGGGATAAGAAAAGCTTTACTTTGGCTCAAAGAAGCCATCTGTGTCATTCTTACTCCTCCATAAGTCCCATAAAAAAAAGAATGTAGGAGTAATGAAAGTTCATATGTGGTAGTGAAAAGAATAAAACCAGGGGTAATTAAGGAAAAAGTCTAACTTGGGGCTTCCAACTTTATATCTGTTATGGTACTGTACTGTATAACTGGGAATAGAATTGAGCAGTGCGGTTATTAAGAGCATGACTGGACTAGGAATGTGATATCATGAGAAGATGTTAGATGATACAGGAGTCAAAACATTCTAGTCCACGCGGGAGTAATTCTTACATACTGGAACATAAATAGACACCAAATTTTATATACACATCCTGATCCTCAACTTCTAAAAGTGTGTTGCGTTCTTCACCAATTTGAAATCTTCACCAATTTGAAATCCAGTTACAATAAAATCGAGTGAGAACTCTCTGTGCCATGCCTGAGCGTTGGGTACCAGTGTTTGGGAGCTTGATGCTTCACAACATCAACAGCTGCTCTTTGAAACAGAGCTGAAATGTTTTTCTCCTGTCTTGAGCCCTGACACCTTGCTGAGGTTAACCTTATCTCATCCACTGGGGCAAAGGCCATTACAGCTGGCAGAGTGACCCAGAGGGTTCCAAGGAGTGAGAATAACACATGATTTTAGAGCACTGGGTCACAGTATGCAGTGTCCAAACAGCACTGCCAGCACCAGGGCTCAATCAGTAACTACTCCTACTCTTTGCAGTGTTGATCTTCTCACAGTGGTGCTTTGGTGACTTCTTCCTGGGCAATGTGTAGTTGAGGGAAGGGTCTGGTTGCAGCATGGTTCTGGAGTGCTGGTGCCACCATCACCTTGTTGGTGAGTCGTTAAAAAGGTGAAGACTTCAGCATTCATTTTCTGGGGGCAGGGGTAACAGACCTCAGAATCCCTTTGTTCTGATTGTTGTGCATCTGTGGAGTCTGGTATTGCACAACCAAGGTCGCTTTCCCTTGGAAATCTTATATTGAGGTTCACTTTGGTGCCTGGTTCAAGTGATCTTCAACATAACAGCTCCTAACATGCTTTAACAGAGCAGAGGGAAAACCAAGCTGGTGATCATTGCTACATTTTGAGGACCAGTATGTTTCCACCTGCCAATGCAAGCTTTTGGCAGAACATTACAAAATATTTTAATACCATGAACTTCTCCAAACAATATCTCTCTCTACCTCTGTGGTTTGAAGAAAATGTTTGTTTCTGGGCACAAGCATGCCCGGGTCTGCAGAGCCAAAGCCTTGTGCCAAAGTACGGGGTGTAAGGGAGATGAGAGGAGATGGCTAACACCCAAGCACAGGCTCATCAGCTGGAGTAATGACTTATAGTAATGATGATCACCAAGCTGGAGGTTTGGCCAGTTAAATTTCAGTTCTGCTGCCGGAGAAGTCTGGCTCCAGTAGCTGATACAAAGATGATTCTCTCTGAGCAGGCGAGTATCAACACGGGGTTTGTACTGGCAGTGGTGTTTGTTTTCCTGGTGAGCGTCATCAAACACAGGCATATCGTAACCACCAGAACCTTTGCCCTATATAAGCTGGATAACAATCATTTGCCACGTGTTTCCAAGGTGCCAGATACCTTCTGCTGAAGCTTCCTGGCTGGATTAGCCTCTGTGGTCATCACAGAATTGCTCAAACTTTCTGTAATCTATAATGAAGTGCAGCTTTTGATGAATAAATACAGATTTAATTATTAATGGTAATCACTGTGGTTAATATAAATTATATTAATGATAATATATTAATTATACATTATAACTGTAGTGAAGTTAAATCCCTTACGTGAGTGGTATAGAGTTGTTATGACGTTAGAAAGCCGCGATTCTGCAATAAACATCCGTGATGATGGATAATTGGTGGTTGGGTTTGTTGGAGCACTGCTTGAGTGCTGGTGCCTGTGCTTTGGGTGGTGTGGGGCTGGAAGGGTCTGGGGGAATAAGAGCAAGAATGTAAGATCTGATATGAGGAGAGGTTCTTCAGACATAAAACCAGATTAATCAAAGGAGGTAAGAATCAAAGTCAAGAAATTACGTGAGTACAGTTACAAGTTGGGAAAAGGTGCATTTTGTTTGCTCCCTGACCTTAAAAAAATTAATAATGATGAAATTAATCCATAAACCAGTCTAAGCTAGTTGTAACATAACTGTTAACTCTGAGGATTGTGGGATTCCTGGAGTCAAAGGCTTAATTCTGAGGAGACGAGGCTGGGACAAAGCGAAACGCCGGCGTTCCCACCTGTGACACCACGGATGAGGTGGATGGTGGAGCTGCAGGGACACATCTTACTGGGTGTTCCAGCACAAACTTAAAAAATATCATTATTTGCAGTTGGAGGGGCAAGGGGGATTAATTATTGGTGTCAGGGTGAATGTTTTCTTTTCATTTCAGCTTTTTTAATAGAGATTAAAACCTAAAAGTTTCCATCCCTAAAGCATCAGAAGGGGCCCTGTGAGAGCTGTTGGAATGCCTCAGCTCGGGGGGGTTTGGCCTCCCACCAGAAGCTTGGTTGCCCCCAAATCCCTCTCCCGTGGGCTGCAGCCCCTCCTGCTCCCTGCCAGCGGGCTGTGGGCAGGACGGGCAGAGCCCTGGGAACTCCTCCAGTCACAGCATGGCAGCGAGGTGAGGGACAAGGCGTCCTGCTGGGTTTTGTCCTTTCTTCTAATATTTACACACTTCTTTCCCCCAGATAACCAAAATAAATGAAGACTTTTTCAATAACATCTGTTGGTAGAGATACAAAAATAACACGAGTGATATCTCAAAAACATCAGACTGAATTGGGTAGGAGATTGAAAACTGTGACAGTCTTCATTTAATTCAGATCTTGTTTTCCTCCTCTTGTTTGTTTTCATTTTGGAAATCTTCGTTTGTTCAGTGCATATTTCAATTTGTATTCCAAAGATTATAATTGACCTTAGTTAGGCTCCCAGTGAGCAGTGAACAGTCTCCAGTCACTAAAAACCACATTAAAATGTAATAAAAGAGGAGATGTGGGTTTTTTTCTTGTTTGTATGGTTTAATTTAAATTAGAAATGTTCATTTTTAGTGGCAAATGTTACCATAGAAAACCAAGTCTGAGGTCTGTTCTCACTGCATCCAAAGCCAGCAGAGCTGCAGCAGTTTGAGGGGCTGCAGAGCCTTTGAAAGGGAGCTGAACCAAGTCTGGTATGAAATTATTAGTTCCTGTCCCTCACGTGCATGTAGGGGAAATGCCACAGCCATGGACTGGCTCAGGGCATGTGGCCTTTGCCCTCTGCTGCCCAGCATCCCTTCCAGTTCATGGAGCTGCATCTGTGCCATAGGTCAGTTACTGATTTCTGTTGTGGAGGTTTTCTGTCCAAAGGGTTCATTTTCATTCGGGCTCAGCCAAGGCGTTTAGAGAAAAAGAAGGGAAATCCTGTTTGTTACATGACTCTCATGTTTTCTCTCCCCGCAGTGGAATCTCGTGTGTGACGACGACTGGAAGGGACCCCTGAGCACCTCCCTGTTCTTTGTGGGTGTCCTGCTCGGATCTTTCGCATCAGGACAGCTCTCAGACAAGTAAAGTATATCCAAGGGAGCTGCTGGCTCTTTGCTCCGTGAAGTTCCCCATAGGTGTCTGTTCTGTGACTCCAATCTGAATGTTCACAGTGTGTAAACATCCCAAAGAACCTTACAAAGATTGTTAGGGAGTGTTATCTTGACTGTTTATTTTTGCAGTGAAATCACTTCTGGGGCAAGCTGGTTTTCTGCCAGAGAACAGGTGTAGGGAGATAACTTTCATCTGGAAAAATCAGATCAATGGCATTTTCTTCTAATTACTTTGGACTACGTTTAGAGAGTTCCCTGAGGCTTGTTTTCTTTTTTTTTTTTTGACGTCACATTTAAAATTCCCCTTTTGCAAACACCCATTGCTTCTCTTCATAGTCATCAAATAAAACATCTAAGCCCAATGGCTTGTGTTTGTGGGAACTGCAAAGCATGGAAGCTGTTCAGCTGTACTTCAGAGAAGGGAAGCCTGCTTGTTTGGGGATTTTTAATTTTTATTTTTATTCTTCCTGTATTTCCAGTCCCAAAGCATGCTGGCTTTCTTGGTGATCAGTACAAACATGAAAAAATTGAAGACACCACAAATAGTTGTGATGTTTACAGGTTGTTGGTTTTGCTTTTTTTTCTTTTAAAGCTCAGTTTTTCTGACAATCTCCCTGAGATTTGCTGTGCTGTCTTCCTCATCCCCCGAGAGGGGTGCATGTTCAGGTAACGGTCTGTTTGCAATGCCTTGTGATGTCCCTGAGGCCTGTGGCACCCAGCTGTGGGCCTCCTGGTCAAGTCTAACTACAGAGCTGGATTGTGAGAACCTGCACTCAGCAGATGTCCTGTCACATGCTGCCAGGTCTGCCCGACCCAGGGCATTGGCACTGACTCTTACAGCAGCTTGATGGGTTGGGTTTAGTTTCATTTAATTTATTTTCTTTTTTATAATACTTCATCAATAGAATTGCTAGAATCCCTTCAACTGGTTCTTTTTTTACCAAGTGGGATGAGGATTTCAGCGTGGGATCACTTCCTGGTAACAGCATCTCATGAACCTGAGTTGTGCCTCTCTTGACAGCTTTCCCTCTTTTTCTTTTTGTAACCTGTGATCTGTGTGCTCCTTCGAGGAGGAGCAGCAGCACCTAATAAATACCCTTGCATTTGAAATCACTGGTCCCCTGCTCATACTATCAGTAAGAAAGGAATAGTGTTCCAGCACATACTTAAAGGCAACTTCACTAGCAGCCCTTGGAATATCACTTTCTCTTGGCCAGTGGATTTTTTTTAATGTATTTACAATAGTTGTGCCTGTGTCATGTTTCTTGAACCTCAGCTTTCTGCAGATGTTTTGTATCTCCCTAAGTATGCATATGAGTAATCTTATTTTTCTGTTTCTGAAGGTTTCATTTATTCTGTTGTATAATCATATCTTTTTTCCTTTTTTTTTAATCTCTCCATGGAAGGTTTGGCAGGAAGAATGTGCTGTTTGCAACTTTGGCAATGCAGACTGGCTTCAGCTTCATACAGGTCTTCTCTACCAGCTGGGAGATGTTTTCAGTGTTCTTTGTGCTGGTCGGCATGGGACAAATATCAAACTATGTGGCAGCGTTTGTTCTCGGTATGCAAGTCCTGCTGGGCACAGTATGTGGTCCTTAGTCTTGTGCTTTTCCTGCTCCTTTGCAGTACTGGCTTAGGGTTGATTTGTTTTGCCAAGCAACATGGTTCAGAGTGTGTCCTCACCACGCGTGAGTAACTCATGCTCTCCTTGGAAGTTTCCAGTCGGTAGAGGTGCTCTCTGAGTGGCACAGGTGAGGAACCTAACTGCAGCACCTCTGAATTACCCTTTAATGAAGTTGCTCTCTTCCCATTAGCTGGAGAGGACCCTATAGAGATCAAGCTGAGGTTAAGTGTTGGGAATGTTTTGTAGTATGTCAGGTGGTTTTAGCTCCAAGAAAAATATGAGATTCTAAGGACATAGAATTGCAGAAGTTTTACCTACCTTGAGCCACAGAAATACTGTCTGGCCTGGTTCTCTTCCTTTTATACTCACTGGGTTGATGCAGGATCACTGCATGAAGTAGATCTGCCCCCACAGTGGGATGGCAGAGCCCGCTGAACCCTGGAACTATCCAGTGTAGTGTATTTCAAAGCCAGTTGTTACAGGTATTTTTGGAAAGTTACTTGGTCGCTCTGAAGTTAAAATACTAATCTTCACTCTGTTGTTTTGAACAGGCACAGAAATCCTTGGCAAGTCAATCCGTGTGCTGTTCTGCACGCTGGGTGTTTGCATATTCTATGCTTTTGGCTACATGTTGCTGCCACTGTTTGCTTACTTCATCAGAGACTGGAGGATGCTGCTGCTGGCACTCACTTTACCAGGGCTGCTCTGCATCCCGCTCTGGTGGTGAGTATATCCATTTTAAAAGACTTTAGTCTCTAGAAGATCCTATCTGCAGACTTTTAAGACCCAGACTCCAAGCCAACCAGCCTGTGCTGGTGACATTCGGGAATGGGCAGGTGAAGAGCAGAAGTTGTGTCCTTTTCCCATTCATTTAGCTGTGAGTCTGTAGCTTTGTGAGTGACCTGACCCATGCCTATAAAGCCTGTCCTTCATCTTCTGCAAGCTTCTATAAAATTAAGTGATGCACATACAAAGAAAAGTCAGTACAACTCAGCCTTCTGCACCAACTGATATCCATCAGCTTTTATGAATAGGCCTGGACTAAGGGCAGGAGGAGGAAGCAGTTGTTTTGGAAGGTGGGCAATGCTAGGGTGTCATGGATAGGACAGGCTACAAACAGTGCTTGCACTGCAGAGAGACTTCTGTGTTTTCTTCCATAGTTAATAAATCTTGTAGATGGCATGCAAAGTTTAAGTAGTCCACATGGTGGTGGTGTTTCTTCACTTACACTAGCAGTTCTTTGTGAGTCCATCCAGTTTCTCACAAAGTTCAATGACTCAGGAGAATTCTGCTTTCTGACTTGCCTTTATATGACAGTATTTACAGTTTCAGTTTTACACGTGTTATTCTCTAAGGTTATGCCTCTTACTGTACAGCGTGCTGCTTGTGGATTCACATTTCTGAATTTCTTTAATTAAACTGTTTTCCCATACTTTGAAGGTTTCAGTGGCTCTTTTTTCTGAGTCATGGCTTACTTCTTTAGTATTTCTAAAATCAACAAACGCATTTTAGTCTGTTCTTGTTCAGTGTGCCAGTCTGCTCTTGTAAATCTGATTTCTGATGTCGTTGCTGTAATATCTGCGAGATGTGGCAAGTTCTGAGCTCTTCATGCCTGGGACAATGTGTGTCAGTGCCTGCAGCAGTGCTTTCTGTGGAAATGCAGGCTTGTTACTGTGAACCTTTGTTTTGCAGGGTCATTCCGGAATCTCCACGGTGGCTGATCTCCCAGGGGAGGTTTCAAGAGGCAGAAGACATCATCCGAAAGGCTGCAAAAACTAATGGCATTACAGCCCCAGATGTAATACTTGACCCTAGTGAGGTAAGATCCATTCAGCAGTCCAGTTTGCTGGAACTGTTAATGACCAGGTTATGTGATTAATTTTTAGACAAATGAGTTATGCCTGCAGTACATTATGGACTTCTCACCTGGGTAAAAGGCCATCCTTCTCCTGGCAAGCAGAATACCCTTTCTCTGCTTCATTAAGACTTGTAAAGCCTCGCTGTCCCATTCCCATGGAAATGCCAACATGCATTCTAATGCAAACACATTCTTGATCCAGTTTCCAGCCACCTTTTTCCTTTTAAACTCTTGTTTTTGGGGGAATCTGAGGCGCCTCTTGCTTTGTGATCTAAACACTTGTGCTGAACAGACTTTATGCTTGTGCAGTCTAATACAGTTCTCTAAACATCTAATGCAGGACTCATCCTGGCCAGTGACAGTAGAAAGAATGTGCTTTGAGTTTAATTTCATATTCAACTCCAGTTTCTACTCCATGTTAAGGACAGCTAAACCTGAGCTCCTCTCGGGTGGAGCAGCTAGCAGTATTTCTTCCCCATCCATTTCTTCCAATACGTTCTTGTTTCCTTTAGGTATCCCCCATTTGTCTGAGCTGTTGGTGACCTTAAGATGTAGCAGCAGTTCCACACTCATTCAAATGCAACCTCCAAGGGTCAGACAGACAAACTGTTTGCATAATCCAGGAGAAAGGGCACCTCGCTAGGCAGATCTGGAGAGTCTGTCTGGGCAGTTGCCTAATTATGTTCTGGTTGACAATTGCTATTCTCTTGTCATTCATGTGAAAATCCCTTGTGTACTCACTGACTTTACAAGGCCCCTGGACCAGGCTAAGAAAAATGGTTAGCCATTAAACTGTAGTGTGTTTGCTTTGGGGATAGAAATGGCTTCACTTGGGTTGAAGTTAGGTGAGGTGAAACAAACCTGTTTGCCCAGACTTATTTGTAGAGAGTACAACATCCTGGTCTTGCTGGAGCCAAGTGAGAGTGCCAGGAAAGCCCAGACCTTCTTATGGTGGCTTTTTCCCTAGAAAATTCTCATTAGAATATCCTTTTTTTTTTCCCCCTTTTTTTCTCTCCTTCCTTCTCATCCTATAGGCATGAACACTCGCTCATTGCCAGCACTGCAGCAGAATAGAAAATAAGGTCTGGCTCCAAAATCTGCTTAAGGTCACTGTCCCTGGAATCCTCCATGTCCTGTTCTTAGAAAGAAATACTGATCTAATTTGTCATCTTTGAACAGGGCTGGATTACGAAGCAGCAGAAGGCAGGAGCAAGAGTAGGGTTGCTGTCCCAAGGAACACTGGACAAGGGGAAATGCTGACTTGTGCAGCAGGGTGGGCTGGAGGACATGGTACTTGCTTACAGATAAATCGTTGCATGTCAGCTTTCAGAAACACCAATTAACATTCTGACACTGCAAGAAAAATGAGCTTGGTGAACAGGCACTGTTTAAATGCAGAACTCCTGTTCATCTTTTTACTTTTTAAGGTAAAAGTCGTGCTGTGACCAAAAAATTAGTGCAAGAACTTTTCTTCATCTGTGGTCTGTTTGTGCTGTTGCTGTCTCTGCTTTCTGAAGAGCTGCAAAGCAGAGGGCTCACAGCCTCTCTGGAGTTTTTAGGAAGCATGTTTACACTGCAGAGGGGTTCTCAGAAATCCAGCTGGCCCTTAGCCCTCGTGCAGTTGGAACGTGAGTTCTGGGTAGAGGAGCAACCGGAGCTCATGTTTGGAGTATTCTTGATTCCTTGAACCCGTGCAGCAGAGATTTCAAAGCCAGTTAGGATCCAGCAGGTGACTGGTTGCAAACAAGCAGTGCAGCACAAATAGGGTCTGGTTGGCTGAACTATCCCGTGTAAGGGGGATAGAAGTGTTTGGATGATAGGTTTCATTTCAAATCATTGTTTATCCTCCATGCCGTTTTCATAACTGCTTCTTCTAGCCTGTCCTGTTAAGGATTATGTTGTCTGCTTATCCAGCTCCTAAAAGGCAGGGTCCTTTATTCTCATCAACCGTGGCTCTCTGAATGTTACTGTTCCTGGTTTTGTTTTGTGGTTTGTTTCTCCTTTTTTTGTTTCCTGTTTGCTGGTTTCTTGGCACTGAATAGTGGCAAAACTGGAAAGTACTTAGGGAAGATCATGTGATTTATGAGAAAGGGCTGTGAGCTATAAAACCGACTGCAGTTTGTGTGGTGGAAGGTTTGGTTCAGGCAGAGTAAAAGCTATCAAATGTGAAGAAATTAATTTAGGAAAGGAAATCCACTGAAGTTTGGTGTGCACAAGCATCAGATTTTACCCTCCAGGTCCTCAGAACAAAATATCCTTCAGAAAGAATTTCACCTGACTGCGGAAGTTACGTAAATTTCATGTTCTCATTAGCTCAGATACAGTTTACAGGACATTGAGAAAAGGTCATTTATGTTTTGAGTTGTGGAGCAAGAGTTAAAAGACCCTAAATCAGTTTCCAGCAACTAGCTTGCCTAAGGAAGCATCACTAAGTGAATATGGAGGAGAGGTTGATGAGGAATTAAGCTAAAGTAATGTTTGGGTTTGTCTTTTATTGGTGTGTTGTGTCCTGCAATACATCCAACTACTTCTGCTGGACCAGTACTAATAGACAGTAGAAGGTGTTACATTAGACCAGGCAGAAAGAGTTCAGGAAAGTTTCAAGTAGGGAGCGATTGCACTGTTTTGAAGCTATGATCATAGTTTGCTTTTATCTGGTAATCATTTGCATGCACTGTGAAGGAGTACACAGGGCAAACAAAAGGCATTCAGTCTTTAAACATATTAAAATTTAATTTGACATTCTAAGGTCATGCTGACCTGAGACATCAAGGAAGGAAGTAATGTTTGTATACAGTTTATTGTGCTTGCACATAATAGAGGTCTGTCAGGCAAGAGGGATTCTTCCACCTGTGGAAAGAGAAGTCTTCATTTAAATATTGTGGGGTGTCTTGGCAGCTTACAATTCAAGACGTGAAAATTAAAAATATTACAGTATTACCCCTTTTTCATTTGACAGTTTTGAGCTGCTAAAGTGGATGCTTGTTTCCTTCTGAGTTAGGTTTCTAACTGTTGATAGACTTATGGATTCAGATAGGTATAAAATGTCCTAACAGAAAAACAATGTCTGTGGGAGGCTGTGAGATCAAAATCTTACTCATGTTCCTACTGTGAGACTGTTAAAAATACCATTAGCCTTGAGTATGTAGCCTTGGGTAAGTCCTGAAAACATCCCATTTTTTGCGATAACAAAAATATGATGTGTCTAGAAAACTGTTTCTGGAGAGTGCTGCTTTATCAGAGTTGATAGTTTTAATCAATGGAACCTGTCCTCTTAAATCACCTTTAACATATTTTGAAACATATTTCCCTTGTTACTCCTTGTTAGGGTCTGAATTTAAATCCTAAATCTAAAATAACTTAAAATATTTCCTTTTTTTGTAGTCTTATTGAGCACAAAACTTGTTTGCGTGCTTCATGCATGAGTATCTTTCTTTGCATTGTTTACATGGAAGTGGTTTTATTTTGAGGAGCTGGAAAGTTCACTGGGGACAGGAGAAGTTTGTTGTCTTTTTGCTTATATTAGAAGAAGATCTCAAAACCATGCTAAATAATGGTTGGGACTCTTCAGCTCATTAGCCAGTTTATCTCCATTTAAATACATTACTGTTGGGTCCAGCATGAGGAGTCATTTATTAAATCTGTGCTGCTGCAGTTTAACCTTGTTATTTCTTGCCTTGTCTGCAGTGAAGCAGAGGACAGTTCATCACTCTCTTTCTTTTTGCTGGTCTTTGAAGACCATTCTTGGTCTTTTAAGACACCCTCAGTCTTCTGACCCTTACACTAAATTAACCCTCTACATCTACAGCTTGTGTTTTTCAAATGTCTCATCATCCTTGTTGCCCTCTTCTTGTCTGGGTGCTGTTGGTTTGCGTGACCCTCAAGTTGCACTGCTCAAAGTGACCTAAGAACTCTGCCAGTAGTGACATAGAAATCACAAATTAATGCTGTCACTTTATAATTCAAGTTTAAAAGTAACAATAAGCAGTTGTTTTGTGATGCCTTAGGCAGAGAAAATGATTACTAGTGTGAGCCTAAATTTTCAGTAGCTTCAAATTTGGAAGGAGCAACTACTTTCACAGGTCTTTAGTTAAAAGTGAGGTACCTGTTTTCTGCCTCCAGTATAACAAAATAGTGATGTATAAGTTGGTGGGGGCTTCTTTTCAGAATAATTCTGCTTACAGGAAGTTAATGGCTTTTTTTGTCTGTTTCCAGCTACAAGATTTGGATTCCCAGAAGCAGCAGACGTACACCATTCTGGATCTAATGAAAACCAGGAATATCCTAACTATCACAATCATGTCAGTGATTCTTTGGTGAGTGCCTGTGGTTTGGGAGTATGTAAGCACCAAAGCAGCAAACTGCTCTTTGATCACTAAGGTGCTCTGAAGAGGTATGGACAAAACCAGCTCAAAAACCAGCGACCTGCGACAAAATTCTGGTTGCGTAGGTTCTTCATTTCAATAACAGTCTAGAAACACATCTGGATTGTTTCTTTCTGAAGCAGTCAGACATATCCTGAACTGAGCAAGAATCAGATTAGCTGGCAGTGATGTGTGGGAATCCTGCCTGGTGTTGGGCCTTGGGGAATCCTCATCTGACCATTACAAAGGCTTGTAAGAGGAATGAGTCATGCCCCGTCTCCAGTCAGAGAGCTACTGCCCAGGGGGCTGAGCACAGGGGTGGCCAACATGGGGAGAATCCTGCAATCTCTTTTGTATTGTCTCTTAAAGTGATAAAGCTGCCTTTGAAGTTCTAATCAGAGGTTTCCCTAGACTTTCCTGCTCGCTACTCGGTCTACCTGCCATCTTCAGCTTGGTTTTGCACCAGCTGAAGCCATACTTTATGCTCAATTTGATTATAAGCTTGTAATTTTCTTTTATGGGAAATCTCAATGGACCTGTAATTGCTCAGAAGAGAGAAAATGGAGAGGGTGACTTATAGCCTGCAAGAGGCTATAAAAGTGAGGTTTAATTAGTGCATGTACCTACAGTGTCCTAACCAAGAAGGTTCCTCAAGTGTTTGCTCTCTGCCTTATTGAACAATGCTCCTGTGCCTCAGTGAGGCACAGCCTTGGAGTTCAGTCCACTGACCTGCCAGTGTGTACATGCTGATGGAGCTTTTTGGGTCAAAGGATAACTTGGCTAATATTTAAGCCAGATTCCCTTGCCCAACACCAAGCACCATGTTACAAACAGACTGAGAAAGGAACTTGAGCAGACAACAGCTCAAAAAAGGAAAAGTAATGTTGGTTCTTTGCAGAAATGTCAATACACTTGCCATGTACTGTTGTCTTACCCCCAAGTCCAACTGCCAACTCTTACCTTTAATTGGAAGTGAGCTGGGGAACTGAGATTGCCTTACTTCTAATCTGCATGGAGTAGATCAGTAGCAAGTTCCTAGCCACAGCCTCAGCAGTAATAAAATTCAGTTGTCCAGACTTTCAGGCTAAGGCTATAACTACTGGTAAGAGGAGCTACTGGATCACTGCATTGTGAGTGCCTGTCAGCCTCTTTCCATCATCACAGCCAGCAGAGACAAATGAGGTGTCTAAAAGCGACAACCTGAGCTTCCTTGCAAGGTCTGAATGAGAGTGGGATGAACAGTTGCAAAGTCATGCAGTGGCATCAGAAATTAAGTACAACCACTCTAGGTGCAGGAGCATCCAGCACTGGTGGACTCATGGGAAATGCCTCAACAAGGCGTTAAGTTTTTTAAAAATATATTTAATTATTGATTATTTGAATTCAAGAGCAATGTAAAGGATAAAAAGCATCAGCACTGTGTAATTATCTTGCTGTTTCTGAAGCCAGCACTTCAGCCACTTCAGAGGGGAGTGGATGTGTCAGATGCTGCATTTGCCTTGTGTAGTGATTTCTGTGCTTGCCAGGGATGTGGAGGAGGTTCATGGCAACCTCAAGAAGAGAAATCTGCCTGATTCCTTTATCCTGCTTCTTTCAGGATGATAATCTCTGTTGGTTATTTTGGAATTTCTCTTGACACACCTAACCTGCATGGGGATGTCTATGTGAACTGCTTCCTCTCGGCAGTGATTGAGGTCCCAGCCTACGTTATCTCCTGGCTGCTGCTTCGCAATCTCCCTCGACGGTACTCAATGGCTGCCGCGTTATTCTTGGGAGGCTGTGTTCTTCTCTTCATTCAGCTGGTGCCTTCACGTATGGAATCGTTAGTTGATCTCAGATACGTATGATAGGTGACTTGCAGTACCATGCGCTGGGCAGATGTGGAGGAAAAGGTTCCTGAGGGGACTAAATACAGATACTCATTCCTTATCTTTGCCCCTGTTCCGTGGTTCTCAGTGCCACTGCATTTTCAGCTCACACAACATCTCAGTTCAGATACATTTTTGAAGGTGGGTCATCGTTTTGTGGTCTGTTGGGGATCAGCTCTGTAGTCCAGTTTTGCCTTTAATGCACGTCCCTGGCAAGGTGCCTGGTAAGGCACAAGTGCAAAACCAGGACTAGACCAACCAGAATTTGGTAAGCAGAGGTTGCCAGGAGGCTGCAGAACTTCCTAAACAGCTGTCAGTGACTGTCTCTCTGTGGCTTATTCAAACAGTTATATTTGAGGGAGACATTGTGAAAGCGTTTTTGATGAGTAAAGATGCTTGCATTGAATTAGTGTTAATAGTCAAAATGATGTTTGGCAGTGGAAAGGTGGACAAAATAACATTTATTGGGTATCAATGCATTTGTGTCTTTAGGCTAGTTAGATTAAGAGGGTTATGGACTCCTACTGGTAATGATGTTGAATGTGATGGGGGGGTCTTGTTGCTCAGCACTTGTTTGCATGTCAAAGAACAAACAAAATCAAATGCACAGAAGTGCCTTGCTTATTTTGCATAGGTAGTATGTGTTGCATTCTCTTTCTCCAGTCTTTTGAGTCAGTTGGACACCAATACCTGTTTTGATTTTCAAATCTAACTGTCCCAGGTGAAGTCAACCCAGCTTCCTATGATTACATTACTGCTTGTAGCTAGGAATGTTAATGAGAAACCAGAGCAGGAAACCAAAATGAACTTGTTCCAAACGTTTCACTTTGTTCACCCTATTAAAAAGGGATACATGGCATTGTTTGCAATAGCAGAGATCTGGGCCCTGAAATCTGAGAGGACCTCTCCAGTTCTTCCTCTCTCCTCCTTCTTTTTCATTTGGCAGGAAGCCCCATTCTCAAGGAAAGGAAAATGTTGAGTCCTAGTAATTTAAAAAATACGTAAATAAAAAATGTTGCCCCTGCTTGTAAACACTTACAGAGAAACTAGACACCAGATACTGGAATTAATTAGACAGGAGCTACACAAACACAGTGGAAATAAGAGATACCATGAATTGTCAGAGCTTTACTGAAATCCCTACTGTGTTTTGATTTCAGATCTTCGTGCACTATCTATTCTTCTGGTGATGTTGGGGAAATTCGGGATCACATCTGCCTTTTCAATGGTTTATGTTTACACGGCTGAGCTCTACCCAACAGTAGTGAGAAACATGGGAGTTGGAGCAAGTTCCATGGCCTCCAGACTGGGCAGCATCCTCTCGCCTTACTTTGTTTACCTCGGTGAGTGAGCTCGGTGGTGCTGCTGGCAGGTGGGAAGCAGCACCTTTTGTACCCAGATCAGTGTCCTGCCTCTGTGGGTTGTTGGGCTTTTCTTGTTTCCTTGTTCCCAGGGCCAGGGGTCTTGTGAAACTGCAGGTAAAAATGGGATCTCGTCCTCTCTGAGCAATGGTCATAATGTGCAGGAATTGTGGTCGGTGCCCTGTTGAAGAGGTGCTCTGGAGACTCGCAGCCTTACTGACTCAGCAGGGACAACTCTTGCAGCTATTGTCTCCCAGTCTCTTGGGTTCCTAAAACCACATTTAAAACAAAATACAGTTTGAATACCAGCCTGAGAGGGGGTTTGGGTTGATTGCTTTTTACTGAAAGCATAAACGTTGCACGGTTAAAACCCTGTACCTAGGTAGAAACTTTATCAGAGACTTAGAGCTGATGATGGCTTCTTTTTTTTTGGTGTGTGTTCTGTTAGGTGCCTATGATCGATTCCTGCCTTACATCCTGATGGGGAGCCTGACTGTGCTGTCAGGAATTCTGACTTTATTCCTGCCAGAAAGCTATGGTATGCCTCTTCCAGACACGATTGAGCAGATGCTGTTGGTGAAGGGGTAAGTGTTGTCTTCTGATCTTAACACATCCATTCCCTGTCCTGAGGAGTAGGCTTGTCTGGGTGTTGTCAGAGGGAAAGGATGGTTTCAATGGTGTAGTTAGTGCTCTATTGAAGATGGAAGAGCTTGGCTGGAACCTTGGCTCCTCTCCCAAATTTATGATTTTACTCTGAGGACTGAATAAACGTCTAGATGAGGAATGCATTTGTAAATGTGTATTGATTTATATAGTTGCTTCTAAAGGTACAGGGACACTTTGTGGGTTATTATCTATCTTTCTAGGTTCTGAAAGTCATATAAGTACCGATGAAGGGCTGAATTTTCCAATTTAATTCAACTAAAAAGGCGTTGAGAGCGTTTGGCCTTTTGCCACAGCTCTGATGAAAGATGGCACATGAGCCCACACCAGAGCCTGTCTGATGGAAGCCAGCAGGAGATGAAAATTAGGAGGCTGTAATGTCAAATAAGGCTCAGGGTAGCAAAGTGGGGTTTTTATCTCTGTTCTCTCATCTATTTTTTAAGTATTTTTTTTCTTTTTTCTCTCTTTCCCCCCCGTCCCCTCCAGGTTTGAATACAGACCTACATCTGGCAGCTCAAGGGATTCCAAGGAGGAAGAAGAAAACCCAGAGATATTGAAAAGCACAGCTTTTTGATGCAACTCCTGTGCACTTCCTGGTGGACTGAAAGTTAAATGGACTTTTCTTCTAATACTCATTTTAGAAAGGGCTAGTGGCAACACTTTGTTTCCTGTCATTTGAACCTTATTTATTAATTTAAACACTGTGTCCCATACATTCTCTTTTTATATGAACATGAATACTATATAGGCTTCAGTGAGATTTTTCAGCCGTGGTTGTTTTAATGCAGTAGTACTGTGGAACAGATATCTGATCAATCCTTTGTAAGTGTACAGTTCAGCTGAAAGATACTTGAAAATGAATCCAAGGGCTGGCAGGGTACCTGGGTTCCTCAGTGAACCTTCTCCAGAGCTAACGCACATCGAGAAGTAGAAATTGCCAGGAAAAGCTGCTGATTGGCCTTGACTCCTTGACTTCTGTCTCCAGACAGGAAACTTATTTATTACAGCAAAGGTTATGAGATCGTGCCTCTCTGTGGTCTTACTCAAATGACTGCACACACTGAATTTGTTTGAATGTTTGAATTGGTTTGACTATTACCAAATTCAGAGAGATGCAAAGAAAGATTTTGAGATTTAGTTCTAACTTGGCATGTTTTGACTGAAAGGAATGTCTTGCACAAAATACTTGTAGCACTGAAGTTTTGCTCACAAAATTCACTTGATTCCAATGCTGGTTTTCAACCGTACTGGGATGGTGAAGTTGTTTACATCTGCCCCTGGATGTGGCCTCTTCCAGGCTGTATTTATTTTGAATAGTGCAAAAGGTTTCATCTGTGTGTGGAGGGAGTGGAGTTAGTTTGGGGTTCTTCCCTTCTGGAAGTTTTCTGTCTAAATTGTTAATTACATATATAATAATTATATATATATAATTATAATAATTAACGTCTTCTGTGCAATTTGGATGATGGAAACAATTCTCCTGTCTTTGTTCTGTGCTTTTCAGACACATCCACACACACACACAATCAATGTATTTAGAGATAAATTTTTGTGTTAACCTCTGCCACTGCATTGACCTCGTGGTGGAACGTGGTGAGAACAAAAATCCAGAATATATTTCTGATCGCTGGTTCTCCACTCTCAAGTGCCAACTGTGTGATTGCTGGGAGGTCTGTTATTTCACTTAGCTCGTGTAATCAGTGAATTGTTTTCAAATTGTTTTGAAAAAACAAATCATCCACCAAGAAATTGTTCCTTGGGTTGCAGAAGCACCCTTGGCATTACCTGTGTTTCTTTAAATATACACAATATATACATGCACCCAGGCTTGTTTGTGCTCTTCTGATTGTATCTGACAGATGTGAGAGGCGAAAGATTCCTCTCTTGTGGCACTTATTTGTGTTTTGTTCTGTCTTGTGGAAACTGAATAAACAGAACCTAAACCTTTGTAGCCGGAGCTGTCAGGGGCCTCACTCTGCTGCAGCTGCTCGGGGAAGTTTGATGTTTTCCTGCTGTATTGAAATACATAAATGGCATTGGCTGATTCCAGTCTTTTGTGAACCAGTACCCCGTGTTCTGTCCCTGGCTCCAGTTGCTGAATTGATGCACTGGTGTGTGCCCTCCAGGCTGCTTGTCTTACAAACAGTAGAAAAATAACTCTCTAGACCACAGCTGTTTGTTTTGTTTGAACCCTTCTACCAGTGTCTCGAGCTCTGGGCTTTGCTCTGCTTTTCCTGCATTTTCTCACCTCCCTGTTGAGGACATTAATTTCTGGATGCAGCAGGAGGCTGACCAGTCTTGGCATGTCAGAGAATGATCCCAAGAAGCATAGTTGTGTTGTACCGTCAGCTCCTCCGAGGGGAGCAATCCCAGTGTTTGGGCAGGTTCGGTGTCACTCCTGTTTACAGGCTTGACAGGCCCTTGGGCAGGTGGGATTAAAATGCTGTCTGTGATTTGAAGCTGGTGCAAAAAATGGAGAATCTGGGTTTTGCAAGCCTCACTGTGCATCATATAATGCCTTGACATGAGCAAATACGTGTCAGGAGAGAGCATGTAAGAGCCCGTCTGCCCTGCCCGAAAGATACGATTTGTCAGGCTTCTCTTTCAAAACAGTAATTGCAAACATAAGATCAGGATCTAAAGCTTGGTACAGGTATTGTTCTTCGTAATCCTTATTTCTAGGAACTGCAACACTTAGAAGGAGCTTGTTTTCTGTGTGTTGAAGAAGAATTATCTGATAACCGCAGGAATCCAAGGCAAAACACATTTAGCTGCAACTTCCTTGTGATGAATTTGCCAATGTAAACAGCCATGTCCCATCAGTCTCTTCCTGTAAACTGTTTCAGAAAATGCCCTGAAATGTAGGAGAAGAGCTTGCCTGGTCAGTCAGCCAATGTGGAGATTCCTGGCCTAAAATGCAGACTCCATTTAACATCTGATTTAGCTGTCATTTCTTATCCACTGCCTCATCCAGGTATGTGCCTTGACAGTGAGACTTTTGTTCTGGACTATTTAAATATCCTGATGTTTACTAAAGTTTTTTGTGGGGAGTTTTTTCTTGGGGTTTTTTCTTGTTTGTTTTTTAAATGCAGACAGATTTGAGAATTTCCTGGTTATGACTAATACTACAAAACACAACAGCAATCTCTTTGTGACAAAAATACACATTTTTTCCGTGCTTATCTTTTTAAAACAAAAAGCATGAGTCAGAAATGTAGAATGTATTTAATATAGCATACTGGGTTATTTTGTATTTATTTTTTTTTATCCTACTCTTTTCAAGTTTATCTCTAAAACCAGGAGCTCATTCTGGTGGGTAGGCATAATCCAGCTAATGGGTATTTCCAGAAGAAATTGAGGGAATATTTTAATATCGGCAAGTGATCTGATCTCTGCAGATAAGGTGTAGATGAGAGGAACTGACCCAATAGTTGGCAAATCTCCGAGTGGCAACGGGTCAGATTTGCAGCAGGAAGCTTGGTGAGCAGACAGCTTTGTAACTCAATTTTGAGCCGTGTTTCACTTGCCCCTGTGCAGCCGTTGTGTGTGTCATGAGATGAGTCAGGGTCCAGGTGGGAGATGCTGCTCTTGGCCTCCTTGTCATTGGACAACCTGGAATGCCAAGGTGAAGTCACGCACAGATTGTTCCCTCTGTGAAGAGCTGATGGGTTTTAGAAGCTGTATTTGGGTCTGTTCTGCTGCTCCCTGGGAAAGGCAGAGCTTCTGCTCCTGTTGGCCTTGAAGAAGTAGTGAGTGACACCCTGTAAGGGGGAAGGGACAGAGTTTGCCTTAAAGAGGAGTTGTGATAAATGTGTGAGCTCCTTGTACTGTGAAGGAAGATAATAGAGACTGACATTCGGGCTGCCCTTAACCTGGGGAATGCTGGCTGGGTTTGGTGCCCATAACCTGTACTACAGCACCAATGCAGGTTATGCAAAATCCTGTGGTTAGGCAAAACTGTGTTGCTGGAGAGCAATGCACACCATGGTATCTTCACCAAGGAAAACAGTGTATGGCCTCGTGTTGGGACCTACGATCCTGTTCTTTCCAGCTCTCAGACTGACTTCTTTCATCACCCTGGGCGTCTTGCAATAATCCCGTGACTTCAGCTCCTTTGCTTGCAAGCAGAAATACCATTAGCTCAAAGATACCAATGCTTGTGGTGCCCATGCTCCACGCTCTGTACTCATTAGATTCTTTGTCTGACTCTTGTGATGGTGAATGTTCACATAAGCATCATTTAGTGTTTGGTCTTCCAGAAGCAGGGTACTTCTGATGCTATTTTTTGTTAGGAGGTGTGAGCACCTCCTCCCCCGTTTCCAAGTTACCACCTGGAGGAAGAAGGCCTGAGGAGGTGGTGTGTTGCCCAAGGAGTTGGGCTGCAGGATGTCGAACCAAGGACTGGGTTTTGAATGCTTCATCATGTTCTTTTATTTGCACAACCGCTTCACTGATCTGCACAAAGCTGCCTGCAGCATTACTGAACACTTCCACTGTGTTCAGGGCACTTTAATTTTGAGATATGATCCTGCTAATAGTGTATCATTGATCTCATGGGATTTGAGATTAATTTGAGCACCCAGAGGGGCTCTTCTTTTTAATGCTCTCCAGGGGCCTACGCACAGTAAGGACGTGAGGAAATGGATGGGACTGTCCCTGCAAATAAATACTTATTTCAGTATTTGTAGAATAGAACCTTAATTCTGGCAGCTGTAAACAGTTCTCTTAAAGCATAGAATGGGCTCAGGCACCATAATGCCTTACTGACAAATGCCTTTGGGGGTACTTTAAACTAGCAATGGCCACAGCCTTGTATATAGAAAGATATAGAAATTTCTTCTAAGAATGTAAATATTCCTGGCTGTAACTAAATTGATTCTTACCTTAGTTTTTTATAGAAAAATGCTTGTTATTTGTAAAATTCAGAATAAAATCGTATCTGAAATTATCTTTAAAATTAAGTACTCTCATCATTTTTTTCTACATCTTCACAGAATCACAGAATGGTCTGGGTTGGAAGGGACCTTAAAGATCATCTCATTCCATCCTCCCACCACACCAGGTTGCTCCAAGCCCCAGCCAACCTGGCCTTCAACACTGCCAGGGAGGGGCAGCCACAGCTTCTCTGGGCACCCTGGGCCAGGCTCTCACCACCCTCACACCAAACAATTTCTCCCTCCCATCCCATCTCCATCTCCCCTCTGGCACTTGGAACCCGTTCCCCCTCGTCCCATCACTCCCTGCCCTTGGCACCAGGCCCTCTCCAGCTTTCCTGGAGCCCCTTCAGGTGCTAGAAGGTACTCTAAGGTCTCCCCAGAGCCTTCTCTTCAGGTTTTCATGTTTTAAGGTGTTTTGTATAACAGAGCTACTTCATTTTTTGTGGTCTTGTAGACTGCTGTTGAGCAGAATGATCTGCTGGGGGTCTGCTGGGGACCCATCCCGTGGGTCCTGTGCTCATGGAGCATTTTCCAAACATCAGCCACACAGAGACCAGTAATTCAACAGGTATTTAGAAATGGCAGCTTACTGAAAAATTGCAAAGAGTTTCTCTAAGGTGCTGCTGAAATGTTTGTAGCAGAACTATGGGAGTCTTCCCATGGCCCGAGACAACACGCGATGCAAATGTCATCTCCACATTCAGCCTCTGGGGTTTTGTGGGGTTCCCCCACACGTGCTACACTCAGCTGCGTGCTTGTGGATAAGCAGAAGCATCACCAGCAAGGTCAGCTGAGTTTGAGGTACTACAAGGTGTTAAGAAACAGTTTGCCTGGCTTTTCTTACTCAGTAATTAGCGTTTGGCTCGTCGTGTACGTGGTGCACGCAGGTCTGGTTTAACTGTAAAAATCTTTACTCTTCTTGTGAAGAAACAGCTCCTCTGGCTTGGACTGACCTTCACACACTATCTTTAACATCTGGGCCACTTCTAGTCTGCTAATACATTTTCTTACTTCCTTTTAAATAAATGCAGTAAAGCAGTAAGGAAGTACAAAGATGAGATAATAGGGCAGCAGGAATTTACTTAAGATGTTTACAGAACAAAATACTTGGCTGACTGTCTACACATAAACCCTGGATGGCTAATCTTAGTCCTTCAGGGAGGGGTGGAGCCGAGGCCAGGACAGGAGAAGAAGCCCTTACCCAGCTGGAGGCTGTGTGCAGAGCTGCTTCCCAGTTTGCTCTCAAGAAACCCACCCTTGTCTGCAGGGACCCGCAGGGCTGGAAGGGGTGGGCAGGCATTGCCCTTGGGTGGGTGCACAGTGCAGAAATCTTGAGATGTGAAGAGAACTGGAGACCTTTAAGAGAAACCTCCTACGCTGCAGAGATCTGACTTCTGGTTTGGAGGTCTCCCCAGCATCTCTGTGCTCCAGGAGCTGTGCTCAGCGCTCTGTGTCAGTCCAGTGGGGAGCAGCACTGTCCTGAGCCCCTGTGACAGCAGAGGGGATGGCCCACTTTGATCTCCATTTGGAGAAGTCCAGAACAATGACTCGGGTGAAGCAAGATTGCAGGTTTTTGAGAAGTTTATGAATAACTCATGAAGCATACACACTTCCCTCTCTGCATCCAGCACCCTAAATGGTTCTTCCCCAGCGGTCTCCCCACAGTTCTGTCAAGGATCACAGTCAAGTCTGGTAGAGACACAGAAATCTCAGCTGTGCACCAGATGTCACCAGGAGATCTTTTGGCAGCCAGGAACAGATCCTTGGTTTGGGTCTGAAACCTGACAAAGCACAAACACCAGCCCAGGGTGTGCAGCTCCAGTGTTAGCAGCTGGAGGAACTCCTGGAGACTGGTTCCCACCACCCACATTTCAGATATGATCCAGGTCACTGAAGGTTTGCAGTAAGTCACCCAAGAAGCTAGAATTTGGGTAACAAGTCACCTTTGAGGCAGTGCCTGGGATTCCCCAATCACTTAAGCACTCCTTGGGACGCTGTACCAGGGTTGACCCCGGGGGCTGTTGTCCCCTTGGGAAGCTGCTCTCATTTCCCATAGCTCAGTTTTTCCCCTGCTAAACAAGGATCCCCACTCTGCAGGTTTGTAAGACATTTGAGGAGGGCAGGGCATTGCTTCTTCCCCAAACACCAACCCTCTTCCTTTATTTAACCTGTTTGTGACAGGGGTTTTTTATCCTCTAAGCTGTTTGGAACGTCATTAGCATGAGGTTTTGCTGTTTAACAGCCAGCCTGGAACCTCTTGGACCGTTTGGGTGCTGGATCCTGCTGTACAAGGGGTGACTCTGTGCACCCAAATAGCATCAGTCCCTTGGCCCGGGGTGCAGCCTGGCTGGGGAGCTGCCAGCAGCCCTTGTGCAACCAGGGCTTGCTGCTGATTTCCATGAATCCCTTGGTGCCTCCAGCAGCCCAGGCTCTGGGGTGTTGGGTTTGGAGTCATTCCTCTGCCCACACAGAGCAGCCTGTGAGCAGCGTTCTGCAAATCCCTGTGAGGAAACGAGTGCTTTGGAGAAGAGAAAAAAAAACAACCCAAAAGCAGAGACTGGGCTGTGCTGAGCCAGGTGGCTGCTGGAGATGGAGGTCCCTGGCTGCAGGGAGGCAGTGGCTCTGCATCCCTTGCACCACCCATCTTTGACCTTCTAGGCTGGCAGACCTCACCTCCATCCCTTGCCTCTTGCCTGCCTTGTGGGGACCAGTGAGTACACCTGCTGCTGGCCACTGCGCTGGCTTTACCTCCAGGCAGGTAATAGGAGTGGTGAGGAGGAAACACCCAGGAACAGGAGGTAACTCATTAAATTCCTGAAGAAAATAGCTTCAAAGGGTGCAGTCATTAAGTGAGCATCACCTGCAGCAGCAGGTCGGAGCTCCTGGAGCTGTGCAGGAGGACTGAAGCAGGACAGCTGAGGACAAGGTTCATTGTGGGGAAGCTCTTCCTCTCTTGGTTCCCTGCTGGAAGTGAAGCCTTTCAAGGTGTCTTAATTGTGACCATCTGAAGAGTTCTTTGGCCCTGGGGTGAATCAAGTTAACTACCTTTTGATTTATTCATTAATTGTCCTTAGCAATCAGAAACCTTATGAGTCTGACAGCTTTCTCCAAGTTGCCAGAGTTCACACGCTGGTGATTACAGAGAGGTGGGGTGAGAAGGAATTAAGAGATTGCTTTGCCTTGGAGGAGGTCACTCCCTACGTCCCTAGTGCTTCTACTTTAAGTCCTAAATGGTAAATCCCAGACTGGTTTGGGTGGGGAGGGACCCTAAAGATAATCTCATTCCACCCCCCATCACACCAGGCTGCTCCAAGCCCCATCCAACCTGGCCTTGGGCACTGCCAGGGAGGGGCAGCCACAGCTTCTCTGGGCACCCTGGGCCAGGCTCTCCCCCCCTCACAGTCAAAGCCAGGGCCAGCCCGGTCCCACCTCCAGCGCTTGAGTTTCTGGTGGAGAGCTCAGGTGCCTCCGCGCTGCAAGTGATGGGAAACACCGCGAGTAGGCAGCTGGGGGAGAAATACACTCAGGTGTAAGGGGGGAGTGAGGAGCCGCTTTGACCACCCCTGCCAGGCACCTCGGCTCCAGGTCAGCCCCCCCCGGGCTCCCCCAGCCCAGCCCCCCCCA
>VZRW01006048.1:9136-31762 GCA_013398125.1 Aegotheles bennettii | reverse complement strand
ACCCCCCCGCTGCTCTGACCAGGGGTCCCGCAGGCTCCCCGCACCCCGAGGGCCGGGCTTTGGGTCTGCTGGGAGCTCCTGGTGAAGCTGGCAGCTGCGAAAGTGACCTTTAACGTGTACCTGGGGGGGTTCTGTGTGTGTGTGACCCCAGAGATAACAGGGCTGCTGCCCAGTGCTTGGCTTGTCCATGATCCCACTGCAAGCTCCTGGGTGTTTCTAACTCTGCCAGCTTCAGCTGTTGGAGCTGGGAATGTTCCGTCCTGGTTGTCTGGCTTGGCTTTCATTTCTGTATTTATTTCTCTCCCCCAGCCAAGAGGGAGGGGAGGGTTGGCCCTTGGCTCTCAGATGGCCCCAGTTCTGGTGACCTTCCCTTGGAGCAGCACTGCCTGCCCAGCCTCCTGCTCTGCTCCGAGCAAGGGAATTGTCTTTGGGAAGGGAGAACAGGTTTTGCAAAGATCTGTTGCTCCAGTATAAGCTGATTTACAGACATTATAATCGACCATGAGCTTAATTTCCTTCTGCTCTATGTCAGGTCAAGCATTAATCATAGCTCTGGTACCCACTGCTGCTGGTGCCACAGCAGGAGGAAGGAGTTAAGGTCAGGAGCCTGAAAAGGAGGAGAAATGTGTGGATTTAGAGGATGTCAGTGGAACTGTGTGAGCTGAGGGCTGGGACAAGGGAGGAGCTGAGCCTGGGCTGAGAGCTGCTGAGGATGGAGACCGGTGGGGTCAGGTCCCCTCACTGGTGGAGCCGAGTGCCCCAGGCTTTGCCCTCGCCTTTGGCAGAAGAAGTTCAGTTTGTTCCTCTAGCACCAACCATGATCTCTGCCCGCTCCCCCCTTGAGCAGAGCCCTCAGCACAACCCGCAGCTCAGGACTTGCTGTAGGTTGGTGAGGAGCAAGCACCAAACACCCTTCTGCTCCCTCCACAAAGGGCAGCTGGAGCAGTCAAAGTGGGTGCTGCAGCTGGGGAGAAGGTCCCATTCAGCACCCAGCCAAGGCCATGTGTGTCCAGCCAGCGTGCACACTGTCACTGTGGGCTCATGTGCTCACATCTGCTGATTTTTTAAAGCCAGGGCATATGCTGACCCCAGGGAAGGAGCAGCATCCCCCGTCCCAGCTGGGGCAGGGCTGATGGGCAGCACCCAGCGAGGCCAATGGGTGTCTGGTGTCAGCCTGATGCCGTGCTCCTGCGAGCCTCGGAGGGCCCAAGAGATGCTTTTGGTTGGGATCTCATGATCTCAGTGCCTGGAAAAGGGGAAAACACAGCTCTGGGGAAGGGTCACCATCCCCTGTGGCTCCCTGGGAACCACTGCCCCCCCTCCTCAGCAGCCAGCTCGAGGGACACTGGGAGTATCCTGGTGGAGCGATGCAGCTCCATGGGTGGCTGAAGAAGTTCTGGCTCCTCTGAACTGTCACTGCCCAGCCTCCTGTCCTGCTCCTGACCCAGCCAGGTCTCCATGGTCTAGAAAGCTTCAATGAGGACCTCTACTCTGGTTGTGTGGCCGTGGCTCTGCTCTGGGGTGCTTGGGGCAGGCTTAGATGAGTCTTTGGGACCAGCTGTAGGAGGGGAGGACACGGGTGGGGGGGTCACTGTGGGACAACACGCGCTCTGCTCGGGCTTTGGGTCCTTCCTTGGCACAGCTGCAGGAGCCATGGCTGGGCTGGGGATTTCCAGCTGGTGCCATGTACTGGGTGCTGCAGAGCCCCCGCCTGCCCCCAGCCCCGTGTCCAGGGCTCCCACTGCGGGTGGGTGCCTTTCTACAGATGAATTATCTGGGACTGCGTGGGGAAGCCCGTGGGAGGTGATGCTGGGAGCAGAGGACACCGGAGGGACGTGGTGGTGAGCTGCTTCTTCCCCTGGGGACTGCAGAGGGCAGTGGCACCCGCGAGAAGGACGGGTGGCCCTGGGTGCTGCCCTGTGTCACCCCTGGCAGGCTGGGTGGGAGCCCTGGGGTGGTCCTGGGCCTGTATCCCTCACCAGGCTCCATCTTCCTGCTCGGATTGCTGTGCTCCACAGGGTCTCGGCAAGTTACTGCATGTGCTGGTGCTTTGTGGTGGCTCTCGAGGGCTGTCCTGGTGTCCCAGCCTCTGGGCTGCCATCCCTCCTGGCCATGGCAGTGGGGAACATCCACTCCAGACAGGACACCAGTGACCACCTCCATGATGCTTCCTTTACACTGCCCTGATGGTGAACACAACGGGCTGTCCACAGCGAGGAGAAATGGGCATGGTCAGAGTCAGCACTGCTCCAAGGGCGACGTGAACTCAAGTGCACTCTTCCCTCCTGCCTTCTCTTTCCTTCTCCCCTGGTGGTTACCAAAGCCAACTGCAATGAGATGGACTCCTCAAAGTGCAAGCAGGGAGGACCAGTGGTCATGCAGTCCATGTGGTCTCAGACCTTGGAGACACCCACCATCATCTGACACTTCAGGGTGCCCTCCACATCTGCAGCTGGAGGAGGGGGTTGGAGGAGGAGCTCAGCTGGGAGACCCCAACGCTTGCTGCCTATGGAGACTTGGACACTCTGAAGAGCTTCCAGATCCAGAGGAGTCCTGGGAGAAGATGAGCAGCTCCAAGAGGTCTTGGAGGAGCATCTCGCGTTGAGGGTAGAGAGCTGTTGGTCCTATCAGAGCTGTCAGGGTGAACACAGTGAGTTCAGTTTTACCCAGCTGTGATCAAAATCCTGTGCCAGAGCTTTGCCTTGAGCCCTGGGAGGAGCATGTAGGTTACTGCCAGTTTCCTCAGGTCTGTGGTGTGAAGGCAAAGAGCTTTTACATAGGTCGGAGAGAAAGAAGTAAAAAAGCAGGAAAAAACACAACTGGTTTGGGAGCTGTGCCACTCTGGGACCCACAGCATGTGCAGGGCAGCTCCGTGGGGCTTCCTTTCCCTCATGGCCCAGGAGCTCTGCGGTTGCCCTTTCAGTATGTCAGGAGTTTCAGTCTCCTGCCTCCTGTTTGTCACAGCTCTTCTCGAGCTGACACCCATCCCACCCTTTCCTGTCCCATCTCGAGCTGCTGCGGGGGAAGGCGAGCGGCAGCCACACTTATCACTGCACAGCAGCCATGGGTGGCTGCCAGACACAGCCCCGTCCTGGAGCCAGCTCAGCCACAGGGACTGAAAAAAAAGCAAATACAGTCAATTTTTAAAGTGCTCCAGGCTTTTCAGTATGGGGCAGAGTGGGGAGATGGCTGGACATAGAATACAGGCAGAGCTCTGCCACCTGGGAGAGGGGAGGAGATCTGGCAGGGGCTTTGTTGGCAGCCAGGAGGTGCAGAAGGGGGATTTGTAGGGCAGGGATGCAGGAGGGGGGGTTTGCAGGAGAGGGTCAGGTCTGGTGGATTTGGTTGGAGAAGAGGTGTCAAGCACTGTATGCCCTCGCTGGCACGCTGTGGCTGAGGAAGGGAAGAGCAGGTCCTTCCCTCTCCAGCTCAGATATGCTCGCCGTGCCATCAGTCTTCAGTGCATTCCTAAACATTGCTCCAGTTCCTTACTGTGCTGTTACTGGCCAGGCCAGCCCCTCGCTGCTCCAAGGCTGGGGTTTGCAGAGCTCAGAGGTTGGAGCACCCTCTGCCACATCACCCTGCCAGGTCAGTGTCTGAGCCCACAGAGGAAGCTCTACCCACAGAGATGTGACCCAGCCACCGCTTCAAGATGCTCTGAATGATGAGAACTGATGAGAACTTCTCCTGCAGCCACCGTTGTGCAGCACAGAAGTTGCATTCATGAGCACAATAAATTGCTCTGCTAACGAACCCATCAATCTCCACTAATTCATCACTAATCCATCCCTCCTCCAGCACAGCCATGCATCCTCACGTAGCCATGGAGGAGCTCGTGCTCTTTCTGTGGCTCAGAAAATAACTGGGACATCTTTGGGTCTGTACCATTAAGCCCCCAGTATGGGTTGTGGTTTGCTTTTCCCCCATCAGGAGCCCATACATCAGAAGCCAGGAGCTGCTCCCTTTGCTGCAAAGCCAAGCCTGTGGGGAGAGGGGGGGTTCCTCACCCCAGGGGTGATGCAGCTGCTGGTGGAAGTGCTCAGTGACTTTGGTGGAGGTTGAGTCAGTCCCCTTTGCCTTACAGAGATTTAGGTCCACGATTTGTCCTTACGCTGCTGAGTAGAGCCCAACTAAGTCTCTCCCAGCTGAGGCTGTGTCCCTGGAGAAAGGGAAATGCCTGGTGTGATTTCATGGACCTGGGTGGTCATGGTGACCAGCCCCAGGGCAGCTTCTCCTCTCTTCTTCACCTCTGCCAGCTGCTGGGAGCCACAGTCAGTGGGAGGGAAGGCTGTGGTTTCATGGGTGAGCTGCTGTTGTTCTCAGTGAGCCCTGCTCAAGGAGCTCTGCACCAGCTGCACAAGGAGAATGGCACCCATCTGGCAGGCAGTTAATTAACCCAGGATTAAGCTGAGTCAAGCTCCGTGCTCTCCCTCACCAGCACCTCATTTTCCATCAGCAAATGAGTGTGACCCGAGGGCTGCGAAACCAGTTCTGCTGCTCTCTTACAGGAAAGGGTTGGTCTTAAAGCCCAGGTTCTCACCAGGCTGTGTGTGGGTCGGAGGTGTCTGTCCTCACCCAGCCATGACGCAGCAGCTTTGGCTGCTCTTGGTGCTCCGGGTGAAACAGCTCTGGGCTGTGCCCCGTCTGAGGGTGGAAGGTGCAGGATGGGGAAGTCCAGAGGTGACAAACTGTGAGCCTCTGCTTTCTTCTCTCTGAGTTTCTCGTAATGCCTGTTGAGAAGCATTAGTTATGTTCTGTCCACCTGAAGCACTTGCCCATGGGACTTCTGAGATACCTCCACATCCCATGGTGTTCCATCAAGCTTCCAGAATGGCATTGCCACTTCCTGGGGGACGTGGGCTGTGAGCCTGGGAAAGGAAAGGTGCAGGGGTGCTGAGTGTCACCCTGCCCAGATCCTGCTGAGCTGTGGTGCTGAGGCTGCATGGTCCTGCCTGCCACCAGCCTGTGGGCATGGACAGCCTGCTAATTACCCTGGTGTCATTAGAGAGGCCCTTGAGGAGCGCTGGGCTGCCCTGGTTGCTTTCTGGAAGGGTGAAGTTGCTTTTAATGTTCTGTTAATGTGCCTTAATGAAGTTGACTGTAGCCATCCTCTGGGCTCAGAGGTGGTGAGAGGCTGCAGGGACGTGTGTCCATGGGGACCCAGCCCAGCGGTGGTGCCCCAGGTCCTGCAGGTGGATGGAGTAGGAGGCCACGGGTGCCCACAGCCCCATCTCTGTGGCTGCTCGTGCTAATTGAGATTTCTGTGTGCATTAGGAGTCATTAAGCAGCTGCTGGGTGATGGGCAACCACATCTTTCCACTTTTGAGAGTACGCTGGAAGTCTCAAAACAGAATTTCATTTTAATCTAGAGAAGATTGAGTTTGATCCAGCTCCATTTACCCGGGTTCTGTCTGCACAGGCTTTTGGATATCGAGTTAATCATTTCCAGAGGGCAATAGAAGATAATGGCTCCCAGAGAGGCTGTGCAGTGGAAAGGTCACGTTCCTGACCCCACTGAACACCAAAGCCGTGGCTCTGCTGGGCTTTCTGCCACCACAGGAATGGCTTTGCCCCAGCTCACTGCTGGCACGAGCCGGGCAGTCCAGCCCCATTGCCTTCCCTAGTAATAATTTTGCTTCTAGTGATTCATTCTTACCTTGCCCACCTGCTTTTAATGCACATTCAGAAGTTACTGTTTGTCACCTCCATCTGGTTTTATCAATATATTGTCATGTTGTGGTTTCAATCCTGTCTGGAGGTTGGTGCTGATGGGGTATGCCTGGGTGCAGCAGGCTCCTGGGAGGCTCGTGGTGATGGAGATGGCTGGAGCTGGTGAAGCTGAACTGATTTCATGCCCCTTGGGAGAGAAGGGTAACTGGAAGCTACATCAAAGAAAACAGGCAGACATGTTAATTCCACGTATGGAATTGCATGGACCAAAGTTCCCCTGTGTGACCCTTTCTTAGGGACAGCAGTGCCACCTCCGTGCCCTGGCTACAGAGGAGGCTGGACCAGCTCCCCCAGCCCTGCGTGCAACCCAGGCAGCACCACGGCTGCTGCTCCTGCCCAGAGAGTGGAGCTGAGTTCTGGAGAAAGCAGTGTGTGTTTGTGCTGAGATAATGCAGTGGAGAGGAGATTAGATAGAGGAATGGGATTGTCTTATCCGCTCAACCCTTGGAGTTCAGCCCCCGGGAGAAGCCGGAGCTGGTGCAGAGGAGGAGGGCCATGGGTCAGGGATGCTCCTGCTGCATCTCACTGCTTCACCAGCGTGCAGGAATTTTTGCATCCGGATGTTTTTGCCTTCCTTTCAGGAAAGAAATGCACGGCCAAAAGCCTTCTTGAGGAGGTCACTAAACACGGCCATTCCGTGTCGAAAGTCTCTTTTCTGAAATAATAAACAGCACTGTACAAAGGCGCTGGCATTTCCCATGCAGCCGTTGCATCATCTTCCTCTGAACAAGCCCCGTGGTTCATAAAAGTGTGGTGTGTGACAAGCATGAATATGGGAGGTCCCTCGGCACATGAAGGTGCTCTGGAGGAGCTGTCTCTGAAAGAGCCTTGATTTATATCAAATATACAGTGCAAATAAAACCAGCCCGTGCTGTGCAGAAGGCGTTGCAGGTGCAGGTAGGACGTGTGCCCAGCCCTGGTGTCCAGCACGTGCTGGGCTGGCTGCGGGAGCTGCTCCAGGGGATGCTCCTGGGTGTCCGTCTGGCTTAGTTGGAGGGCTAGAAGCTGGTCTGAAAATAAAATGCAGCCTATTCTAATAGTGCTGCCCTACTTTGTGTGCAGCTCTGTGAATGCACACCCTGCAGCTGTTTACCACTTCTGCTGGATGAAGTACAGTGCACTGTGAACCTGCGTGGGGTTCCCTGGGGCTTGTCTTTTCCTTCTGCTTATCTCCCCTGCTGCACACAGCAATGAAAAGAAAGCTGGTTTTTCCCTGAGTGATGAGTGAGTGGAGATGACTCAAATCATCTATGTTGCCTTGTTATGCCTTGTGACCAGAATCTATTGAGGGAAGCAGAGCAAGTGTCCCCTGCCTCTTGCCTTGGAGAGGGGAGTCAGCAGGACCATGCTCATCACCTAAACGAGGGCATCCTCATTATTAGAGGTGATGAGCTCCCCGGTGCCTCCATGGTTTCTGCAGAGCACTCAACGTGGGGCTATCCCAGTGCTCCCACTCACACACCCGAATGTGGGTCTGGGAGCAGAAGATCAGGTACCCAGCTTGGAAAAAGCTGCAGTGGCTCCAGCTTTGCCAGTTCTAGGTGGCTGCATTTCCTTGTGTGACTCACGTGTGTTCACCTCGAGAAAACCAGTGGTGCCAAGACAGAGGAGGTCACAGTCCCTTCAGGCTGGAATCACCCACAGAAAAGCCGTTCCCCCCTCCTCCCCACCCCGGGCATCCCTCCCCAGCTGGCACGCGTGGTGACGGAGCGGGGCTGGCAGGGAGGAGCTCGTCCTTGCGTGTTTCCAAGCAGCCGTGGTTCAAACCCAGTTTGTTTTCTTCTGTGTCAAGCAAACTGTTGACTTATGAGCTAAACTTTCTTGTGTCAACAACCCAACCTGCACGTCCTCCTCTGGAGCTGGGTTCCCTGGCTGTGCCGTGGTGCAGCGCTGGCGCGTGGCCGGCGGAGCAGCAGCTCTTTTGGGGCTCTGATGCCCCAGGGGAGTTCCTCACCTGAAAAATGACTTTTTTTAATTATTATTTTTGCAAGGGTTTGAGCAATGAGCCATCCTTTCTCTCTTTGAACTACCCTCCTTCGTAGTTGGGTGTAACCCAAAAGGGATGGAGCAAATCCTGGTTGCACCCCTGTGGAGAGGAGCTTTGCTGTTGCCTTCAGCTCTTGGAGAGAGTCCAGAGGAGGCCACGGAGATGCTCCGAGAGCTGGAGCAGCTCTGCTCTGGGGCCAGGCTGAGAAAGTTGGGGGTGTTCAGCCTGGAGAAGAGAAGGCTCCAGGGAGACCTTGGAGCACCTTCCAGTGCCTGAAGGGGCTCCAGGAAAGCTGGAGAGGGACTGGTGCCAAGGGCAGGGAGTGATGGGACGAGGGGGAACGGGTTCCAAGTGCCAGAGGGGAGATGGAGATGGGATGGGAGGGAGAAATTGTTTGGTGTGAGGGTGGGGAGAGCCTGGCCCAGGGTGCCCAGAGAAGCTGTGGCTGCCCCTCCCTGGCAGTGTCCAAGGCCAGGTTGGATGGAGCTTGGAGCACCCTGGTGTGGTGGGAGGTGTCCCTGCCCATGGCAGGGGGTGGCACTGGATGGGCTTTGAGGTCCCTTCCCACCCAGACCATTCAATGTTTCCATGTTCCTGTGATCACAGTTTACCCTGCAGATGACGAAAGCAGCTTTTTTTATCCGTTTTTCCTCCTTCCTTCTGAGAGAAAAACATTCCCTAAGTGCTTTTTCTCCTGTTAAGCAAATTATTTAGGTTTTTGGTACTTAGCCCATTTTAAATGAGCTCTGCCCTGGGTACAACATTCGTCTGCACACTCCAGCCAGACCAGGCCTGTGACCTTGGTTATGGGAATCGTGTCATTAGCTCGGGGTTTGTTTGGTGTGTTTGTGAAGAGTGGAGGATGCGGTCTCCTAGCCAGTGTAAGCAGAATTGAGACAGTTTTATTAGAAAAAACAAAAAGTCTATCTATTTGTTGAAGTACATCTTCCCCTCTAACGTTTTTTATCTCGCCAGTTCCCCTTTGTTTGGAACCAAGAGCACACACGGAGCAGGGGTCAGAAAAGCCTGTGTTGGTGTTCAAGAATAGGATTTTCCTCTGTTGTAGTCAGCAGCCCTGCCCAATCACAGAATCCCAGAATCCTAGGGGTTGGAAGGGACCTCGAAAGCTCATCCAGTCCAACCCCCCTGCCAGAGCAGGGTCACCTAGAGTCCATCACAAGATAATGCTGGTTCTTCTGCCTTGGAAATGTGATGGGGAAAGAGAAAAAAATATCCCTGGTGTCTAATGCTATTTTTTTATTGAAGTCATACAGCTGGAATCTGGATAAGCTTTCGAACTGGGAGTCGTGTGCCTAGCTGCTGGGTGCTCTGGGCTGTAGGAGTCCTGGTCATGGTCAAAGCAGAGGTGTGCCCCGTTCCCCTGCCCCCCTTCTCCTCAGCCCCTTCTTTCCATTAGAGGCCATTCGGGCTGGGCTGGAGCATCCAGGTTTCCATCCACATGGAGACAGCTGGAGAAGTGGAGCCAGGCTTGCCAGGCTGCCTTAGAACCCCCCCTCCCAGCCTGCTCCTGGGAGCCAAGAAGAACTGGTGTGGCTGGCTGGGGCACATAGGCGCCATGCCAAGGCACGGTGCCTTCTGGTTGACCTAGGAAGGCTGAAAATGTTGGGCTTAGTATGGAAAAAAAAAAAAGACTGACTTGGAGGAAGTTATGAAAAAACGACACAAATATGTCTGTGCACTTGGCCACTGTACAGCAGCGGGGCCGAAAATAGCTGCAAAAACGGGGCCGTGGTGTGGCGAGCAAAGCTGCAGAGAGCTGAGGCTTCTGCTGAAGCACGAGGAGCTGGGGGTGACAGGAGGAAGGTGAGGCCACATCTCGTGGGGAGGGCTTGCTCTGTCTTGAGGAACTCATCTTGTTTAGCACCTTGCACGTTTGAGGGTCGGCTTGCACTTATTGGCTTGGGTTTAGATGGGTTCAAAAGGTAATTGCATGAACTTTGTAAAAAAACCAAAACCAAACCAACCCGTGAGCAAATGAAACCCAATCTCCAGAGGAAATCGTGACATAATTACTGTGACTCAACCTATTAATGTTAGCTGTGCTATGGAACTCTTGGTCTCAACGCTTTCTTCTTACCTTCTCTTGCGAGTGCACTACTGGGCATTAATGGAGAGAAAAGAATTTGTCAAGTATGAAGCTGAAAATCCAAATTTTCAGGTTTTTCAGTCACCCTTTCCAAATATAACATAAGCTCCACTGAGCCCCGCCCCAGGGCCAGGCACCCACCGTGGTGCTCCTTAGCCTCAAACCAGGGCAGGGGGCATTGGGAAGCAGGGGTTCATCCCCTGGGAACGTCCCATTAGTGCTCATGAACTTCCGTGGGGCAGCACTGAGGTTTAATTAAAGGTTAAATAGTTTGTGTGACGAGTGCTGGGCTCTGGCTGAGGACTCTGACCGCAGAAGTGGGGTCAGGAAGTGCAAAAATGACTTCGAAACGTCACAGCTTGGCAGAGGCTTGGGTGGACACAGGTCACGGTCAGTCTGGGCAGAAATGAAATGTTTCAGCTCACTTCAACAAGGCAGCTGGTTTTTTGTCATTGGGTTTGTTGTTTGTTTGGGGTTTTTTTAATCAACTCAACTGAAACATTTTATTTTGATTTTATATGGGGCGACTTAAGCAAAATTGAAATGTGCTTGTGGGAAAACCCCTTTTGATCCAAATAATATTTTCCAAGACAAAAGCGTTGTGATGGGAAAGTTCCAAACAACTCAGATTTCAACGTTTGCTGTAGTTATTTGAGACAAACGATGCTCTGCACATGAATTTATTTGATTTCATCTCGTGGCATGATGTGTCTGAGTGATCCTTGCGTGTCCATGTGCGCGTTATTGCTGGTATGAGGGGTGGGTGGTGGGCACCATGAGAGTGATGCTGGTTTATATGACCTTCCATTAGCTCCAGAAACAAGCAGGACTGCCAGCAGCCACCACTGTCCTACAGGGGAACCCAGGCTAAATACTGTCTGAAGCCCTGCAAGTACAGGGTACAAGTCCAGCTGCTTCCCAGGACAATGTGTGGGTCCATCCCAGCCAAGCGTAGGTGGCTGAGCTTCTCCAAGGAGTTTCCATCAGCTAACGGATAACAGGACATAAAGAATTGGGGTGACTTAGAGCTGTAGTATGTAATTTTTATCTTAAGTCTGTTGATTATTTGCTCAGTTTGATAGTTGTGTCCTGATAGCATGTTCCCTCTACTTCATGCAGCTCTTCTTCAAAGCATGAATTTTCCATCATGCTCCTGCTGACCTTCATAGCTCCATACAAGAGGAACAAGGCCAGACTTTTGGGCTCTGATGTTATTTTTTTACTGACTTAGCACTGATGTCATCTTAATTACACCACTAAAATTAATTCTCACTTACATGAGAAAAAAATAGGATGGTGTTGGGCACATTTCATTTTGACCCAGAGTGACAGAATGGCTTGTTCAGTCCACAGGGAGTCTCAGAACAATACAGATTTATCTTCTTCTGCAAAAGCATGATAAGCTGGATTAATCTGATCTTGTGGTCATGAAGATCAGTCCATCTGATGTGGCCCAGAGCTTCTGATGGTTGCAGTAGGAGGGGGTGTTTTGAGGGTGAGACCTCTCTCTGCAGATGCTGTGCAGGCGATGGTGACTTCTGCTGCTCGATGTCAGGCTCTTCTCTGGTTCTGCTTCCCACACCAGATGTGGCTCCAGCCACCCCCTGCCTGCTCGTGCGGAGCGAGGGGAAGCAGCTTGTGGGGAAGGTATGAACCAGAGAAACAAGAGGTGCCTCGAGAAAGCTGCCACGGGCTCTGAGCAGGCTGGGGAGGGGAGTTCCTGAGGTGGAGCTGCAGGAAACCACAGGACCTGCCGTGCTGATGGGTGCCGGGTGTGTGGCTGCTGGGCTTTGGGAGGCACCCTCTGTGCCCTCAGCTCTGACACCCTGGCCCTCACTTTTATTTAAAAGCATGTCTGAGTGCTGCACCCTGTTGAGTGGTGCACTGGGAAATCATCAGCCAGAGGCTGGAGCTCATCCCTGCGCCGGAGCCGTCTCTTGGATCTTCAGTGGTGCAGAACTCCCCAGTTGGGTTCGTGTTTCTCATGATACACAACTTGCTGGAGTGTCAAGCTCTCATAAACCAGAGCTGCAGGTACCTCCCCACTCTACTGCTAGCCAGCAGCAAGCCCTGCATGAGTCACTTCGGGATGCTCCAAGCCATCATGCAGGACGGGTGGTGGGAAGGCTGCGAGTCCCAGCACGGTCAGACACTCCTTCTGGTTCTTTTTACAAGCTGGATGGTGTGTGAGGTGGGTCCTGTCCAGGCCTTGGAGCAGTACCTCGGGTCATGGGGAAAGCAGATCTTTGATAGCTAATGCACCCTAAAGAACCTTAAGTTAAGTCCCCATCCCTGGAGGGATCTCAAAGCTGTGTAGATGTGGTGCTGAGGGCCATGGGTCAGTGGTGGCCTTGGCAGTTAATGGTTGAACTGGATGATCTGAAAGGGCTTTTCCAACCCTAACAATTCTGTGATTCTAAGACAGTGCAGGAGGTGAGGAATATGGGAAATTATTTTCAGTGGGAAGCTGGGTAGGGTGGAAGCAGAGGCTGTGCCCAGGACTCCTGCAGCTGGTAGCAGAGGGCTACAAAGATTTTAGGCTCCCTGATCTAAGTTTTTTGGTCTCCAAGTTGGACTGCAAGGGGAGGAGTTTTGGCTTGGAAGTGACTTCAGGTTTGGATCATTGGACAATGCAGTTCTCCATCTTCACGTCTCGCCATGCTGATGCTTTCTGCGGGGCAGACCCAGTGACCACCTCACATGGGCTGGTTTCTAGCATGAGGGAGATGATGGTGCTTTCCCCCATAAGGGAATACAGACAGAATAAGGTCGGGAGGTGGGAGGGTGGTTGGCAGGGTGCAGCCAGACCTGCCAGTGACTGCTTTGGTGACAAAGTTTGGAAAAGAGCTTTATAAAATACACCAAAGGTAACAACACCCTGTCAGCTGTCTTGATGCCAGTGTTGTGAAAGCTTATATATATATTTATATATTTTATATATCTATTTATCTATTTTATATATATTTATATATTTTTATTGATTTATTTATATATATATACACACACCCCACTTGCAGGGGGAACGGATATCCTCACATGAAGAAATGAATACACCTTGGCAAAGAGGGAATACTTTTGATCAGCTGAACTGGCGATCCTGTAATATCCCATGTTAACGTCGTCCCTTTCCTTTACAGCGCCTGGTGCCTGGTTTATACCCAGAAGAGGCAAAGGATGGAGCCAAGGCGGGGGAGCCTCTCCCATGGAAGCAGGGATGGGGCTCCTGCAGGAGCAGCAGCCAGTGGTTGGCACAGCCAGCAGCTCCCAACCAGTGCCTGGGTGACAGCCAAGGGAAAGCTCTCACCATCCAGTGCCTGGCTGATGTGACAAAGGGACACCACAGGGAAAGGGAGAAGGAAGACAGACGAGTTGGTCCTGGATCTGAATTCAGGTTCACAGCCACGTGCTTTGCAACTGGTGCAGATTCAGATCTCGATTTTGGCATTTCTTATGTGTTCTGCAGCCAGGACGTGGCCCGTGTCTGCTCTGCGTGAGAGCCTCAGGGATGCTGGTGTGCTGGGTGTGTATTTGTAGGTAATTTCCATGGAAGTGGATTCATTTCCATGGAACCAGCTGACCGCCTTGGCACTCCACCGTGTGGTGACGGGGATGGAGGAGTTTCCACCTTGCATCTGCTCACTGTCGGATGTTTTGACCATGCTCCTACATTTGCTACTGCTTGATTTATCTCCACTGACGTTCAGACTCTGACCCTACCAGAACATCAGCAGAACATCTCTGGATTTCAGTGGCCAAATGTTCAAAAGCAGAGGCCCCCAGCAAGGGCTTCCTCTGCCTGACACAAAATAAAGACCAACCTGTGCTGAGCTATCTCATCCCACTCCAGTCCCTCTGCTCAGGAGGTCTCTGCCTTCCTGGAACCCCCTGGTTCATTAGAAATTGGGCTTTTGAATGTATTAGAGACGCAGATCTCATATTTCCACAGGCACGGGGGGACGTGGTGGAATGAATGTGTGTGTTGTATCTCAATAATCCGGTGTTCTGGGGTTCTCAGGCTTCTTGAAGGAGGTTAGAAACAGGGACTGGTTTTATCTCACACCATCGGGTCCTCACCTCACTGTGCAACTGCATCTAGATTTCTCAAACTAAAATATGGGACTATACAATAATCAGATATTATTTAGAGAGATAATCAGACATTATTTATTTATTTCTGCTGCACTGAAAAGTCACATTAAGGGTGTTACATAGGAGTTTAAAGAAAGCAGAGTTTGGGGAAAAAAAATCTTTGAAGATACTTAGCTTGAGGAAATTGAAACTTGAAATCTTAACTAGAGATGTTGGCAGGATCAATTTCTCCTTTGTACATGTAACATACCTGTTCACCTGTGCTATTAGACAGCTCCTTCCAAGCTGAATATTGTACTGGAATACAGCAAGAGCCAAATTTGAGATATGAAACTGGAGGAGAGCACATTTCATACTGCATCAACTGCACCCCTGGAATTCTCAGTTCTTCTTTTCCGCAGAATTACAAATGCCTTTGTAAAGTGTCAGGGCTGGGGAGCTTAAAAAGAGAAAAAAGAAAAAGCAAAAAGAAAAAATCCTGTGGCTTTGGATATATTCACTTCAAGTCTGTGGTTGATATTTCCCAGGCTGCTTCGAGGTGAGCACGAGTTCAGCCCTCGCGCCACCGGTCCCTGCTGGTGTTTCTAAATGACTCTGATGAAAGATTGTGAAAAAATGGAGCTGTGGTAAATTGCATCATCCCTGTTGTGTGTGCTCAGATGGGGACATGGCACAAGGTGTGTGTGGGGCTGTGCTCTGCCCTCCCTCATGCTCCTCCATCCCCACCGGTGTGGTTTGGGGGTGCAGCCCATGCTGGTGCCGACCTGCTGTCTGCTGGGGGTTGGTTGCATGGCCATGCATCTCTGATCTTGCATCTCTGGCCGTGCTGTTTTCCTCCTTTCACCACACATTTTGCATGAGCCAGTGGTCACAGAGACACCAGGCTTCTCTTTGGTGGGAGGTGAAGAGCTGCTGTGGGTGGAAAGCCCAGCCCCTGGGCACAGCACCCCCATACTGGTCCGAGCCAAGAAATCCTTCACTGCCCGTGCCCTGAGCTGTGCAGACACCCTTCAAACCCCTTCCTTACCAAAACCCAAAGAGCTTTTTCCTTCTCAGTCTTTGGGAGGTTTTCCTTTAACCTAGTTCAGCTGCATTGCCAACACCCAGAGGACAGGTTGGCGGTGCTGGGCTGTATTTGTGTGCTTTATTTGTATGTAAATACAAGAGATCAGAAACGTGAACCCTCCCTGTGTACGTGGCTGTTCTAAACCAAACCCACACAGCCACCGGTCTGGAGGGTGGGGATGCAGGTGCTGCAGTGGGAAGGAGTGGGAGGGTCCCTGCTGGCAGCCTGAACTGGGTATGACTCCAGGGTTATGTTATTCCAGGGGTGTCCTGAGATCCCCACGGGCACACCTATATCCCAGAGCAGCTCCTGGTGCCTTGCGTGTGCCCTGGAGGAGCTCGGGGCTCTCCTGGCACCCATCTGGTTTGGGCACCAAACTGCAATGCATCACCTGGCCCTGCCGTGCTCTTTGCACCTTGTTTCTGTCCTTACACGGCCATTCACTGCACCAAAGCAGTCCTTAAAGGAGGTGCCTGGATGTGAAACCAGCCGAGAAAGATCCTGGCTACTTCTCTTTTCCCACCAGTAGCTGTTGCTTCAGTTCCCATTTCCCAGCACTGCCCCGTCCATCAGCCTCAGCCCCTTCTCCCCAGCTGCTGGCCAAGGGTGGCCAAGCCTTGGACCAAGGCACAATGCCAACATTTTCAATGAAATCTTCCATATTCCTGTAGCAGTTTGTCTTCAAATGCACACGATTCAAACTTTCTACAACTTTTCCCCTCTTTTATGACTAAAGCAATGCGAGATAGAGTAAGATATTTACACCGTGCTGTCTGCAGGGCTCTGGCCATGGAGATGATCTCCACCCTCTTCCTCTCTTGCCTACACCTGATTTTTCCCCACTCTTCCTCTTAGCAGGACCTTTCTGCCAGCTTTCTCTTCTCTCCAGCCATGTGCCACTTCCCTCCCTGTCCCATGGCTGTCACTGTCCCCAACGCTGCTCTCAGCTGCTGTGCTTCACCCCTGGGGTACTGCAGGTAGGAAGGGTGGGAGTTGGGACTGGGCTCCTGAGTGTGCTCAGCTGCCCAGAGACTGTCCCAAAACACCCTGACCTTTGCAGCTATTATTCCCAGAGCTGTAAGGAAGAGGAAATGGGAAGAGGAAATGGGAAGCGGAGCTGCTGTGATGCATCACTGTGTGCTGCTAGGTCCTGGTGGGCTCCAGCACCTTGCTCCTCACCTTGCTGGTGCTGCTGGTGGCCATTGGCACGCTGAACTCAGCAGCTGCAGCTCCTCAGCTCAGCTCCACACGTGCTCAGGGTTTCCCTGGGGTAGTTGAAGCAGGGCTGCATCCTGCTATCAGCCAGGGCTCTGCAGGGATGTTACTCAGCAGAGGGAGGAAGGAAAGGAGCCAGCAGGTCCATTTGTGTGAGAGCAGGGCCTGGCTGTGGGCTCAGTGGGGTCTGTCCCTGCCTCAGAACCAGGCTGGGAGCCTGCACCACATCAGCTCCTCCAGGCACCAGGTACTTTGATATCGCTTGGAATGCTTGTGGCTTGTTCCCTAAGGATGGATGTGGTTGAGAGAAGCTGGGAGTGCAATCCTGGTGGTGGGAATGCCCTGGTGTGCTGCTTTCCTGGTGCTGGAGAGGAGAACCCAAGCCAATTTGGGTTGAAAAATATGGGCAAGTAAACAGGGGGGTCTGGGTTTCTGTGACTGGATCTGGGATCTCTGATGCCTGTTTTGGAAATGCACCTAAGGAAGTTTGCACCTTGTTGTTTGTTGTGTGGTTTAAAACTGCTGCAGTCATCCTTGGGATTAATTTAATTTTACCCTCAGTGGATTGGTAAATAAACATAATTTCGTGCTGTGGGCTGTGTGTGTTGGCACCAATCAGAGTGGGTGCAGGGTGTAACTGGGTGCCCTGGAAAGGAGCAGGAAGCAGGAGAAGCCTGGCTGGTGGAGCTGCCTGCACAGCTGTGCCCAGCACAGTCAGAGTTGCATTTTAAGACAAAACGAAACTTGTTTTTTTTGTTGTTGCTGTTTTTCATTCATACACAGAAGCCAAATTCCAGGGGCTTTGGACTTTCCTTTTCTGCTTTTTTTTTTCCCCTCAGTGTTTCTGGTTTTTCCTCTCTCCCACTGCATTTGTGCTTTGCTTTGTTCCCACTTCACTGAGCACTTCTCCTGTGCCTGTTCCTCCTGTGGCAATGCTCTGCATGGGGCCAAGCCCGAGGGTGGGCAGTGGCTGCCCCTGGGGGAATGGGAACAATGGGACTATCATGGAAACAAGGAAAGAACTTCCAATGCCTCTTTCTAACCTGTCTGTGTGAGTTGCCCTCCACTTCTATACACCTCAGTGAGAAATGAGGAACTGTGGTTTACTCTAGTAATAACGTGCACTTGAAGTGCCTCCAGAGAAGCTTCCCACCTTGTACAGAGGGCAAGGGATCTCCTCCTGCATCTCGAGTATTTTGGTTGAGAAATGAAAAGCACTTGTGAGCACAGCTGCAATACAACCGAGGAGAAACATCACAAGGGGGGAAGGGAATGGTCACTGGGGGCTGTATTTCCATGGCTGTATTTCCATGGCCATGGGGTGGGGAAGAACAGGACACTTGCTGCCAGATCTGATCTGAAACAACAGCAAAGCTTGACCAGAAAAGAGCTCTCCTGAAAGCATGGTCTGGAAGGCAGCTGCTGATCAGAGAAAGTGGAAAACCAGGTGGTAAATCAGTGCATTGACCAGGGGAGAAAGCAAAGAGCTTCTTGTGGACTGCACCAGCTGCCATGATCCACTTGCTGCTGGCAGAAGGCAGCAGAGTAGTCTTGAAGGATAATTCCCATGAGAAGGGAGCTCGGGAGGACTCTGGTCCAACCTCCTGCTCAAGCAGGGTCAGTCACAAGATCAGCCCAAGTTGCCCTGGGCTGTTTCCACTCTTGGAAACCTCCCTGGGTGACCTGTCCCACTGCAGGACTGTCCCTGTGAGTCTGTTGGTGAAGCCTGTTTGCAGGGACAATCTGTAACATGGCTTTGGCAGAGGAGACCTCCCAGGAGCTCCTGCGTGGGGGCAGTTGGCATGCAAAGCCAGTGCTCTCCAGGCATGGAGGTCTGTCTTCTCTGCACATGGCCTGGTGGTCCCAGGCATTGCTGTGTGCTGGGCACTTGTTGGGTATGGGCTTGGGAGGATCATTGAGTGCCTGAAGGGGTAAGAGTGAAAATAAATGCAATGATCAGCCTGGAGACCCACGGGGTCACCAGTGATGGTTGGGTCGCTTCTCACCTGGTTGGTGAGATGTGGAGTGGAAGGATAAAACCACATTAGCTGTGGGGAAAGGAAGATATTCAAGGAAGCACATTCCTGGTTCTTCAGGTAGGGCCTTATCTGATGGCCACAGGCACTTCTGGCAATGCTCCTGCTGCAGTGCTGTTGGGCTGCAGACTCCTGGGGCGTGCTGCAGGGATGCTGTGATAGAACGTGGGTTAGACTGGGTCTGTATGAACATTTTTAGTGCCACCTCCCCAAGCAAGACGGGGAGTTTTCAACTCCAGAGTCACAAACAGCCCCACAGGACGCACCCTGATCTCTGCAGTGAGTGCCAGGAAAGGCTGAGCTCTGTTTGTCACCGAGCAGATGGTGACGGTTGCTCCAGCATGTGAAATATTTCATGCCTGACACCTCAGCTCAGGAAACAGTGGTTTGCTCAGCAGAGGTGCAGGAGGCAGTGAGTTATCACGTGTAACATGAGCCTTTCTCACCATTTTCTTGATTTTTGAGCTCGTTCTCCAGAGCAGAAGGCTGCCCAGGGGCAGGGGTGTAGCCCCAGTGGCACGTGCAGCCCTGGGTCACCCGCAGCAGGGGACATGTCCTAAGTGCCAGGCTCCCCAAGGGTTTTGTTTGGGTTTTGGCACTGTAGTGAGTTCATTTTCCTGCAGAGCTCGGTGTCCAAGGCTCCTGTTCTCAGACACAAGGTGCCTGAGGTTTGCTGCACCACAGCAGGTTCATTGTGAAACTGTGCCAGGGGCTCCAGCCACCCCGGGGGTCTGTGGGGCACAATCGGTCCCTTCCAGCCCTCACCCAGAGAGGGGGGTGAGCACAGGGCTGAGCGGATGCTGTGGGAGGGATGGGGGGGGTGGCAGTGGGATCCCTGTACCACCCTCTCGAGATGTGGCAGAGACAACCCCTGGCTCCTCTGCCCCGAAGCTCACCAGGTCCTGCACCAAAAGCAAACAGGAACAAGCTGGAAGACCAGAGTCTTCCTCCTCGCCTTGACAAGGGCCGTGTGGGGAGGTCATGGAATCCTCTTCTGTAGCCAACATCTAAAATGCTTTTGGTAAGGCTTAGGTATGGGTGTTGGTGTGAACATCCACAGACAAACAAGGTACATGAGATCTCTTGATGTGCTGCAGCTTGTGCTGGGATTTTGGAACACAGTCTGAGCTGATCCAGCCATCACGGGAATCACCGAATCCCAGACTGGTTTGGGTGGGAAGGGACCTCAAAGCCCATCCAGTGCCACCCCCTGCCATGGGCAGGGACACCTCCCACCACACCAGGGTGCTCCAAGCCCCATCCAACCTGGCCTTGGACACTGCCAGGGAGGGGCAGCCACAGCTTCTCTGGGCACCCTGGGCCAGGCTCTCACCCCCCTCACACCAAACAATTTCTCCCTCCCATCCCATCCCATCTCCCCTCTGGCACTTGGACCCCGTTCCCCCTCGTCCCATCACTCCCTGCCCTTGGCCCCAGTCCCTCTCCAGCTTTCCTGGAGCCCCTTCAGGCACTGGAAGGTACTCCAAGTTCTCCCTGGAGCCTTCTCTTCTCCAGGGGAACACCCCCAACTCTCAGCCTGGCCCCATAGGGGGCAGATGAAGCAGAGCTTTGCCATGGCCTCAGGACCTGGCCATGGGGTGAGGGCAGGAGGTGTGCAGAGCTGGGCAATCCCTGGAATCACTGGCAGTGAGGCAGCTCACCATGGTGCACCCCTGGGAAAGTCTGTCCCTGCCTGCCAGAGGCGTGGGGTGCAGCACATGGAGCAGGAGAAACCCTGGGGAGGCTCTTCCCAAGCTGATGGCAGAGGATGGCTGTGGGCAGGAATGGCAGCTGCTGAGTCCTGTGCTGCATTGTGTGAAGTGTTTGTGCTAACAGGGTTCACTGGTTGGTATTAAATAATGCCTGTGGTCATCTGTGCCATCTCCCTCCAGAATTCAATAAGGAATAAATCCTACAGACCAGTTCCCCAGCAGCCACGAGGCTGGGAGCAGGCCAGCACAGTCCACGCTCCCCTCTCTGCTCCCTCTGCTTTCCTCAGCAGTGAAGCTGTGAAAACAAGGACCTACCTGTCTGGGCTTGGCTTCCCAACTCATTTTTTTTCTGCCTGAAGACTGAGGGTGAAAACTTTATAGTACTTAGCTCGTGACAGAACAAATCCAGTGAAATGGATCCCTGCAGTGCAGGTGCTGGAGCTGGGCACGTTCTGTGTTTGTGCTGTGGTGACCCTGGGTCCTGCTATTTAATAGCCTGGCTTGCAGATAGCTGATAGCACAGAGCTCGTGCTGGCTTCGTGCTGAACCAGGGCCAGCATCCCTGTGCTGTTTTCTGTCTGTCTTTCTCCGTGTGATCACTGCTGAATGCATGATTCACCTGCTTTGAGAGGAGCGAAACCTTCACCTGCTTTCTGCTTGCTTGGGGCTCCTCTGACCATTGCCCCCTGCTCCTCCCAGGGAAATCTGCCTTTCCACCACTCCCTCGCTGGGGTGTTTCTAACCAGTGCTCCATGCAAACAGGGAAAGCAAAGTCCTTGTGTTCCCAGCAGTGCCAAGGCATCCATGGGAAGCTGGTGAGGGTGAACCCCTGGCAGATCCCCCTCAGCTCTCCCCAGCCCCCTGTGCTTTGCTGCTGTGCCCTCGTGCCAAGGGGAACAGCACACAGGAGGCAGGAGAGCTTCTCTGAGCTGGGAAAGGTCCTGTGCCCAAAGAGGTCCCAAGGTCACCTGTGGCGGCCGAGCATCCCCTGCACAGGTGCTGGTGGGGCTGAGGGCTGGTCAGGAGGCTCACGTTGGATAAGTGCTGTGTGATGCTGCTGGGCTGGCCCAGGACCTGGGTGCCACTTGCCAGGGAAGAGCCCCTGGCAACCCCATGTGCCACCAGCCCAGCTGCTGCCTTCTCACTGGCTTCTGGCAGCTCTGTGCTGAGGAGAGCCCGACCACTTGTGTTGGCTGTCGGGGGGCAGGTAGAAAAGCTGGATCTGCTGTCCTGTCTGCTCCATGCAGATTGGATTCCTTACTCCTGGAAGACTCCTGACAGCCGTTGTCCAGTGCCTATTCCATCCGTGTGTTTGTCCTGGCTTTGTTTGCCAGCCTTGTGCACCAGAAGGGACCATCAGCTGCTGGGTGTCCTGCAGAAGCAGCCCCTGGTAACCTCTGGCACCAGGTCCCAGTGGGTTTAGACAAGTGGGTGATGAGATCTGCCCCCTGGCCCTCATCATCTCCTAGCCCTGTGGCTACAGATCCTCCTGCCTACCCCATCCATCCTCTTTTTCCCCCCTGTTGTTCTGTCTGGGATTTGGCACTGCTCTTCACCTCTGTCAGCAAGGCCATGGGTGGAGTGAGCCTGGGATTGTCCAGCCTGGCAGCCGTGAGTCCTTAATGCTGTGGTTTGACACCTCTGCTCACATCCAGCTGTGGCTGATGTCTGCCAGTGGGATGAGCAGCTTGTCTAGGCTTTAGGTGATTTGTGGCTTCTGCTGGAGTGGGTTCCTGTGGCTTTGGAGCATTGAGCTTGGTGGCAGTGCATGCCATGCTCTTGTTCCAGCTTGGAAAAAGGCCATGGGAAGGTCTCCTTGACCCTTCCCAAGTGCTGGGAAAGGGGTGGCCACCCACAGCCCCACTCAGCAGAATTTGCATCTTGACATTATCAGAGCAGATAGAGACCAAAGGTTGAAGGGGGGGGAAGCAGCACGCGGGTGGCTCGAGCCACACTCACCGTGCTGCCTGCACGAAGGTGCTTCTGTTATCACCTCTTTATCATCACTCGTGGGGAGGCTGGGGGGGGACGGAGTGAGTGTAACAGTGAGACAAATATTGGAGGGGCTGGAAAAATGGGGGAGGAAAAGGAGCTCTGAAGTGTGGTGCTGTGGTGGAAGAGGGTATGGATGGACTGGAGCACTTGGGGTAGGAGAAAACACAACTTTGATACAACTCATCCGTGAAAATGTGACTTCCCTCCCATTCCCCCTTCCTAGGGAAGCTTTTTCCTCATCTAAGCTCTAAAACTGACTTTCCTACAGATGGTGCTTCTTCCCTTGGCCCTCGAGAGCCTCTGGGAGAAGTTTCTGCCCTGCAGAGGTTTCTGTCCTCCCGGTGTTGTGTGTACAAACATGGGGGGGGGGGAATGAACCGGGGGTGGAATGATCCAGCATAACAACAGGGCCAGTGTGTGCAGCCCAAGAGGCTCAGGGCTATCTAAGCAATAGTTTGCCTTTGCACCACAAATAAATATTCCACTATTCCTTTGAAGCTATAAATTCATACCTTTGGTCTGAAGCACTGCTCTCCTTTATAGGTGTGATATAGTAAATCATGTGACTGCCTGGAAATGTGTCCAATTATCAGGAGTCAATTACCACGGCAAATAAAGGTGACACCATAATTGCAGACTCTGCTGCCTGGTGGGCAAAGCTCACTCAAGGTGCCACTGCTCTGGGCAAC